>KE464659.1:2579-13340 GCA_000387445.2 Pythium aphanidermatum DAOM BR444 | reverse complement strand
GGTGCAAGCCAAGCGCCGCTGGGGTTATACCAGCGAAGAAAAGCTCAAAGCGCTTGATGCTCAAGGTCGTCGCGCGACTCTCAGCATCGTCGTTTGATGCACTGGAGATCCTTCCTAGCACTCTCTCTGAATTGACGAAAAGAGAGACGTAGCTCCGTGAGATGGAGGGCTAAAAAAAGCGCAAGGCGCTGCGTGGTGCTGGTCGACCGTTCACGGAAGCCCTGATGGAGTATATAGACGAGTTGAGAGAAGACGAAAAGGTCTGTGAGCGAATTCAAAGTGGTGACGATTCATCAAGCCAACTGAAATGGATCAGTGGGCGCTTTCGTGGTACCACATGATGGGATCAGCCTGAGTGGCTGGACGGGTATGTAGATGGCCGTGTGAATGACGTTGCAGCGTATAACTCGTTGGTGCGACCCTGTCAGCGTTTTGCCAACCGGCTCGTGTTATTCTACGCGACACCCGCTCACGTATCTTACTTATGATTGTTGTACATATTGTTGTAGTCATGGGTTCTCCATGCGAGCGCCAAGCCAGACGAAAGCATCAACGGCGTGTCGCCCGAAAATCGACAGCCCATCGGTGCTGTTGGTGGAGAATTTTAATGCGTATGTTGGTGATGAAGGTAAAGGGGTAGTGGCGGAAGAAGCCTGCTGCTCCATGTTTCAGCCTTCGGGGGCCAACGTCACCTCGATCTGTCAACCCCTGGATGTTTGGGTTATGGGACCTCTCAAGTCTCGTTATCGTACGCAGTGACTCCGCGAATCGGCATCGGCCACAACAGTTCCAATGCGACGGCTCGCCATGATCAACCGCACAATTCAGGCCGAAGAGCTCTGGACGTAACCACAATCTCCGGAAAATTTGAAACAGCGATTCCGAAGCCAACCCAAGAAGACAGCACACAGTAATTCAATGTATTTGTATTTTGCATGCGTCCGACAAAACTCGCCCTCCCCTGCTTCCATCGATTTTGTATGGAGTTCATGCTGCAAATTTTTCCAGATAAATCTGTCGTTACCTGTACCGTGGTTTATCGATAGCTAGGGGGCAGCCTTCAAAAACGAACGGGGCAGCTAGAAGTGTTTGCCCCATCGTCACTCAGCCGAATAGTGCCCTTTTTTGCGTGTATTTGACGCTAATCACCTTTTAGCTCAGTAATTGTGGCTGAAAAAATACAGAAGATCAAATCAGTACGTGCTATAAAAATGTACTAGATCTGGTCCACATCACTGCAACAGTAGTTAGTTTTTTTCGACGTGGTGACGTGGTTCAGAAAACAACCATACTCTAATGGGACAAACACTTCGAGCTGCCCCCTAGCTATCGATAAACCACGGTAAAGGTTAAGTTGACAATAATATTGGTATTGAATCCATTGCAAAAATACGCTTTATAAAAATAATGTTTTGTTAAAAAACGTATTTTATGATTCGCACTTTGAAGGGCTGATCCGATACTCTGGCGTGCCTATTGTGGTGGTCCACTGCCTGTTCAAGTGACTGGGCTTTTGTATGCCGCCGACTGGTGCAGTGTGAGGTCGCAGCACGACAAGGAGGCGAGAGAACCATGGTGCAATCGCAGCTGCGCACGAAGGAAGAGATCCTGGCGATCCGCAAGGCCGAGGCCGACTACGCCAAGCGTGCGCTCGTGGCGCAAGAGACCGTCAAGCTCGTGCGCGAAGAACTCGCCAACTGCTATATGGAGAACGGCGTCAACCACAAAATCGCGTGCAAGGGCCTGCGAGAGGAGTACGCCAAGCTCCTGCGCGACCCATACTTCGGCGCTGGCGCCCCGGTATGTTGTCGCGAGTACTGGAAAGGTTACGACCAATGGAGCTGCCAGACTGACTGTTTGAGTGTGTGTATGCTTCGCAGACCCGTCCAGAGTTCTAAGAGTAGCGGAGTCGTAAGAGAATCCTTCTCCGCTTGGAAGTGAGGATGAAGAACCTGTCGTCAATGAAAAGCGCATGGATTGTTTTCACCCTCCCTCCTTACACCCTGCGTTTGATATTTCGCCACGATAAAATTCTTGGATTCCTAGAGGAGGCGGAGTCTCTTCGCACGAGCTTCTTCGACCAGAGCGAGTGCCTGACGTATACCATACTTGTCATCACTATCACCATCGTCACTACCGTCTGGACCTCGCACTTTTTCTTTCTTTGCTCTGATCCGTTGACTTCGCCTACATGCGCTCTTCGAGTAGCTCTTGACACTGTCGCTCATCGCTTCAGAGCTTAAAAGGCGAGACGGTATTGTGCTGCACGATAATGGCACTTCTTGGTTCCTTCGTAGCGCGTGAACATTTCGCTTTTGCCTCAATTCGTCATCTCGTTTTTGGTTTGACTCATAGTCTCGAGTTTTGCCTGATTGAGTGACTTCTGGATGATCACGGTGAAGATGGAGAGCGAAGAGCTCTTCGCGAACGAAAATTGTCATGTTCTCGATGAAGGCATTGACGTTCTTCTCCATGCTCAGCATCCTTAAGCTCATATTCTCGAAAACCTCCCGTGCGGATGTGACCTCCTGCTCAATTTTCTTGTGACATTCGTCGCACTTTTCTTCCGTGTGGCGTTCCTAATCATCGACAAAGATCATTAATTCTTTGACAGCATCGACGTGTGCTCGCGACATCCAACTGAACTGACCCCTTCCCGTAGAGTCTCAATGAGTTTGATGACGATTGAAAGCCTCTCATCGATGCGGCTCATCGTTGGTGTGTGCTGACTCTGCTGGCCCAACTGGCGCACGATAAGCTCCTTGAGCTCTTTCATCATATCACTTAAAGGTGCGATAACTTTGCCAAGCAGCTCTTCCTCTCCCCGCGCTCGCTCTTTTGCCGCTTCTAGAGATAGTTTTCCCGACTCCAAGAGTA
Source organism: Pythium aphanidermatum DAOM BR444 (assembly GCA_000387445.2). Lineage (NCBI taxonomy): Eukaryota > Oomycota > Peronosporomycetes > Pythiales > Pythiaceae > Pythium > Pythium aphanidermatum. The sequence goes on along the minus strand of KE464659.1, from coordinate 10,463 downwards.
TCTTGGAGAACGGAGTGTGTTGAATCCGCTGATGCGATAGAGTGTGCACCTGCAGCGTGGTACGTGGTCAGTCCACGATGACATTTTTTTTTGACCAGAACGATGCCCGAACTCGATCGTCTTGGCCTACAGACACCGCCAGTGGAATCTGCACTTGTGTTGGTGGCTGTGACGAATACGTCTGCGACTGAGATTGTGAGGTGGCGTACCCAACACCACTGTACGCGTCCTCCTGTGTTGGGACTACTGGCGCACAAGATGGACCTATCAGCCTAAACCACACACAAATGCTCAGGCAGCATACCGTCCTGTGACTGCGAGTGTGCGCGCAGAGTGCAGCTGTCAGTCTGAGAGGATTGTGGCTGCAGCATACTCTGATAGCTGTAGGCGGCCGACCCACGTTCATGATGGGGGAGACGAGAATTTTGCGTTTGACGCCCACAGGTTTGGCCAGTACAACACCCTGAGCTGCTACGATCTCGATTCGAACTCACGTGGGTGGTGCTCTCGCAAGACGATGATGCTACAGTAGCGGCTGTTACGAGTCCTTGGCCCGACGACTGTCCCCATGATTGCGGCTCCCGTCTCCTACGGGATAAAACAGGTATCATTCGCTCGCCTGCGAGCCCTTTCATAGTACCTACTGCTAGGCTAATAACGTACACGAGATCCCGCCGCTGTAGAAGCTGTGAGAGGGAGACGACTTCGCGTCGGACCGCCATGTTGCTGCGGTCGGCACGTGTGTTGAAGTTTCCTTTTCATGGAGGCAGAATTCCGCCCAGGTGCAGATTTTGACCAATCAGATGACTGTGTGGGTATAGTGACAGGAATCTCTCTCTATAAAAGCAGATTGGAATTGGCAACGCACCGACGTGCAAGAATCAATGTTACACGACTGAATTCATGGGTTGTCTACCCGAATCATGGGTTACTGGCGTATCGGTTTGCAGTTAAAAAGATAGTTTGTTGTTCTTCATCGTGTATCCTCTGTGGATTGACAGATATTTGAACGTTTTTCCTCATCTACGCCGCTTATACATGTTGTGTAAGGCTGCTTGGCATCAGTTTGCAGTTAAAAAGATAGTTTGACTGTCTTCACCGGAACCTCAGCGGATTGACAGATTTAAACGATTCTCCTCACTTGCCAAACGCATTCTCTACTCATACACACGCATCGCATGTCCTTTCGACGAGCTTATCACACACACCAAATGAGTAGTGCTCAAATCGCACCACCCAGGGCATACGCATCTCTGATGTTGAGAGGTGTCAGAACTTAGTTTGAGTTCTCGATTATCACCAACGCCGTAGCTCAGATGACCGTCGTGAAAATGTCGAGATAAGTTGTTCATCCTTTTCCTTCTCCGTTCAGCACACACAGTTCAATAGCAGTCGTTTCAGTTGCCGCCATCTTGCCTACTGACACTGAATGAGCTACATGCATGGACGGAGGAGGAGCTCTTCAGCTGAGCCAGTCGTTTTTGACCAATCACAAGTGACATGTAATTACTCCCCACTCTGTAATTTTGACTAAGTGCGTATACCTGTGAGAAGCAAACTTAGTAAGAGAGCTGATAGCCAACGTCAAAAGCACTTGGGTGCAACATGGCGAGGCGCAAACCACCGCATGTGCAGCGGAATCGACAACTGCTGCAGCGCCAGACGGACCCTACCGCCCCTGGAAGCCATACAGCAACTAGAGGAGATGAAGACGCGTCGATTGAGCCCTCATACGTGTCTGGGGGTGTAGAAACAGAGTCGGTAGATGGCGAGAATCATGAGACCGAAGGAAGTAATGTTGAAGCGGTATTAGATCGACCATTCAAGCGACCACGAACGGGTCTCCTTCAGCCAAGAGGTACATGCTGGCTCGATACTGTCAAAGTCGCGTTGTGTGTGGATGTTCCATCGACTCTGTTGGCGCGTCACGCGCCGTGGAACGAGGAGAAGCGAGTTGAAGCGCTATGGATGGGGTTTCACGTGGACATGACGACACCATTAGGCGACAAGCTACGCGAGCTAGAAGGAGTCGAGCACCTCAGCCATTCTGAGGCTGATGTCCGCATTGGGTTGTGTGATGTGTGTGCATGCGGGGACGAAGCAGCGAAACCATGGCTACCGTTGGCAGATATTTGTGACGAATGGGGACGCTGTCTCCCTGTCCTGTTGCAGAAGGATCTCGTGACTATGGAAGTCAGACATGAGCCTGAAGCGCAGTATGAATTGTGGTTTGGCGTGGACTGGAAGACATACGCGGCGGTGGCGCCAACGAAGAACGACCCATTTCTTGAGTCACCAGTGCCACGATCAGGAACTCTGGCTCGTAGTATGCGGCAATTTATGATATGGCTTCTCCATCGTGTTAAGAAAAACGACATGGAGAGTGTAGGCGATGCCTGGGAGTTTCCCTATCCCAATGAAATTGATGTCATGTACTCGAAAGTGTTCGATCCCGCGACTGCGACTGCGAAGACAGAGTTTGACATCCATGATGTTTACTCTAAGATCGATGTGAGACGCCAATTAGGTCGCGAGACGTCGAATATTCCCGCACATATCCTCAGCGATGGAGGCGTTTTACTCCCAAGGCTCCGTGAATACCAGAAAGCGGCACTTTCATGGATGCTTGCACGTGAAGGAGTCACCAATGGACCTACCGACGACTCCGCTCAGAACTGTTGTGTCCGCTTTGTCCAGATGAATGGTTCCTTCGTGTCCTACAACTTGTGGTCGGCGTCGTTTGAAAAATACATCGAAAAGGATTCATCAAACCCTCTGGAATCAGTTCGTGGTGGTATTTTAGCTGACGAGATGGGACTTGGAAAGACTGTTGAGGTCATTGCACTCATCTTGAGTCATCCTCCTGATTCGGGAGGACTCAAGTTGCTGACTGACATTAATAATATCCCGAAGGAAACAGCAAACCGAGAGAAGAGCTGTGTGTGTGGCTCGGACGAAGACTGTGATCCTGGGTGGGTGCAGTGTGAAGTCTGCCTCACCTGGCATCACCAACTCTGTACCGGTTACAATGCCACTGGCGCAAACAACACCGATTCAATGCCCGATTTCATATGTTTCCAATGCCAATCAGATCACCATATCGAACTATCATGCAAGACAACCTTGATAGTTTCACCCGAATCTATTCATGATCAATGGGAATCAGAAATCAAGAGGCACGTGAAGCCAGGAACAATATCATTGTTGCGATACCCTGGAGTCAAGGCTGTTCGTAGGCGGCTTCAAGGGAAAGGGCCAAGTGCAGCGTGGAGTGTGCTCGCAAGCATGGGACGTGAGATGGCTTCGTATGATATTGTACTCACAACGTATGAAGCACTTTCGTCAGACGTTTATCATGTTCCAACTACAGCTGGCAAAGAGCGTCGCTCTAGCACTCGGCAAAAGCGCAAGAAGTACGCGTTCATCGCATCCCCCTTGGTATTCCTCAAGTTCTGGCGTGTTTGCATGGATGAAGCGCAAGTTGGTGTGGAAAATACTCAACTCCAAGCAGCTCTGACCGTGGCTCAAATTCGAACTCACATGCAATGGATAGTTACAGGGACGCCATTTTCGACGCAATTGGGCGACTTGTATGGCTGTTTCAAGTTTCTCCGCCTTGCCCCATATGCAGACGATGAGTTTGGTAAAACGTTCTTCTCTGAGATTGTAGAAGCGTGTTTTTCGCGTGGTGCAGTGGAACGTGTCTACGACTTACTCATTCAAGATGGGTATAACCAAGCGAAACGGAACGGCAGTCGTGGGGGATTACTCTGGCGCACATGCAAAAAAGATGTGCTAGATCAACTTGGTCTACCCTGTCAATCACAAGAGCTAATATGGTGCCGCTTCTCCGAGATCGAGCGAGTGTTCTATGAACAACAAGAAACCAATGTCGTCAATGCCCTTCTTACGGAGCAACAACGCCGGCGTGTGAGTACGGCAGTAGACCTTGACGGAAAGGAAGAGGTCAGTGACAACATCTGGCATCGACTGCTGCTTCTTCGCCAGATCTGTTGCCACCCACAAGTTGGCCAAGCGTTGAGTGGAATCACTGGCTCATCACGACTCGATTTCAAGTCTAGGCGACGTGTAGTCACGGCTGCCTCCACAACTGATTCACTTGGCATCTTGACAATGGACGACTTTCTTCAACAATTGACGGAACAGTGTCGTCGAGAGTGTGAAGAGGCGCAGCGAAAACTAATAGCTGCTCATAATGGCCACGCATCGATTGCCCTGATCAAGAATGATATCGACTCCGCGATAATCAAGTACATGCTGTCCGTTGACCTCATCCGATCCAACTGGGCGGAGTTTCGAGCAGATCTTCTGCCCCGATTACACATATTGGAAAATTTGGCGAGCTGTATTCGCCGCAAAATCAAACTTCCGCCTGTGGTGTTAGAAGGGGAAGTCTCCGAGAACGAAACCCATACTGAAGTGAATCATGACGGACAGAGTGCTGAGTACCACAACGCTGCTTTATTGACTGACGACAGCCCTAAGAAGGTCAGCATGATGCCGGAGTTGTTTTATTTACGCCGAGCGATTTCAGAGGCTGGCATTCAGATCAACGCAGTAGACAACGCAAAGATTGCGGAGGAGTGTGAAGCTCTTGAGATGTCAGCCAACATAATCAGAAGGTTTTATCTGTTAGAGGGAGAGTATGCCCATTCGTCTGCTGTTGCTCATCTTGAAAAACAAAGAGACGCACTGGAAACTCGCTTGTGTGAGCGTAAAATGGAAGGTGAACGTTTGTTGTCTTCATCTAGTCTCTGGTGGATCAGTGTGCTTGATGCACTTCAGCGTCTACATAGCAGTACTCTCCAACCACATGCCGGATATGCAATGGATCGCCTTCGCGCACACTTGTACGCGCTCGGAACAAAGTGGGCAACATCGTTTGCGGAGAGATTCCACTCAGTACACGGGCTTTCATTGGCGTTAGTGCAAGAGCTGGGAGTTCTCTACAAGAAGCGCAAGGCAGTGATGAAAAAGCTGTTTGATAAGAGTCGGAACAAACCCACGAAAGAAGAAATCGAGCTTTCAGGCAACTGTAAGAAATGCCGAGATGGTCGGGATGGTGCAGTCTGCTGGCACTGTAAGTTCTACCGTGAGCTCGAAGGGTATAAACAACACATGCTGGGTGTCGATAGCACAATCGCCGCTGAAACAACGATATCAACTGCTGGCTGGGCCTCCGATCTTGTCGATCTTGAAGTCGAGGATGGCGATGACACGTTGTTGTCGACAACGACCGCATCTACATCGTTGTTTCTTGAGATCTTTCGCCAGATTGCTTCAAGTGCTCGAAGTATTCTCAAGAAGGGGAGCAATACAATGACTCGCGCAGAGATCCAATCACTAACCAAAACAATGCAGGAAGGATTGCAGCAGGAGACTGAAGTCTGGAACCAATTGGTGCGTGAGTGGACACGAGCCAAACAACTGTTTCAAGCTCAACACCAGCGTCTTGGTGCTCTTGATGAATTGGAAATGGCGCGGATGAAGATTCGCTTACGCATGCCTAATGAGCCAGTGCTCAATGCCGCAGACAAGCTATACAAACTGGAGCCGTATGAGGTTCCCCTGAAGTTAGCATCATTGGATATTGACCGCACAACTGCAGAAGCGGAGCTCAAGCAGAAGCAAGGTCACTTGCGATACCTGAAACACGTGTATGACAACAACGAACGGCAGAGAAATGGCGAGGCCCAAAGTGGACAAGGGAGCGAAATGCTCGGAAGCGAAGACAATTCCACGTGTGCCGTGTGTCTTGAGAACTTCGGCGAGTACATTGCTGTGCTGCCATGTGCACACATAACGTGTCGGAAGTGTTCCGATTTATTGGCTCAACGATTATCATCCAGTCGATCTATTAGGTGCCCAACATGCCGCAAAATTTTCCGAGTACAAGAGCGAAAAATTCTTCACTGTCGATCACAAGAACGGAGTGAGACACCGGACAACGGCGTCACGAAGGATTTTTCAGTTGATTCTAGCGTCAGGTTGATAAAAGCAGGGTTTGGCTGCAAGATTGATGCTGTCTTGCGTCGTGTCCGAGCATTGGTGAATGAAAACCCAGATGTCAAGGCTATCTTATTCACGCAGTGGATGGAAATGAGCTTGATTCTTACGGCTGCATTTAAGCAGAACGGTATCAAATGCTTCACATACACGACAAAAAAGCAGTTTCATCGAGTTTTACAAGACTTCAAGCATTCCCCCGATCCGTGTGTGCTCGCCCTACCTTTCACCGTTGGTGCCAATGGACTGAATATTATCGAAGCAACCGAGGTTCTGCTTGTGGAGCCATTACTAAATACGAGCATCGAAGCACAAGCCATCAATCGCATTCATCGCATCGGTCAAACAAAGGCCACGCGTGTACACCGTTTTGTGGTGGATAACTCGATTGAAGAACGCATTTACTGGCTTGGGCAACGTAAAAGCTCGCATCGGGGGGAAGAAAGTGACACCACGAATGGCGCGAACACTGAGCAAGCCAAAGTTGACGACAGTCTCGTGGTTGGACGGCACGAAAAAGAAAAACTCACTATTGCTGAACTCCAGGCTCTGCTTAATGGAAGAGCGATACCGAAATTTGCAGAAGAAGGCGCGACCGACAACATGGCTCATCCATTCTGGCTTCAACTCGTCGAAATGAACGGTCGTGCGATGTCTCGACAAGCTGCATGTGATTTCTTGGTGCGACGCCATGCGACCGAGCGTCGTGTGGGAGACAACAGTGATACAGAGCCTACAACACTCGTCGTGAACCAGGTGCTGAGCTTGAGTGTAGCAAAGGAGTTGCTCAGTTTGGACAGGAGCAATGATGGAGACGATGACAGTGACTCCGAGGGGCTCTTGGAGCTTGATCGAGTGGTGAAAGAACGTGTGCGTGCCGAATTCAGATTGTGGGAGGAATCAAGACAGAGACTTTAACAGCGGATCAAGTCGACGGTTTTGCTTGTAGGATCTGATGAGTATCTTTCGATTGATGTGAGGTTATTGCGTTGTTTTTAGTACGAAATCTGCTAGTGGCAACGCAAGGTGGGCTCGAAAAGACGCGACTGATAGTGTCCCAACGCACACAAGAGAACCGAGCACGGATCAGGAGAATGGCGACGGCTGCGACAAATCAGCGAGTGCTCGATGAAGAAGCCGCCCGCAAAACGCGTATCCGCATGGCATTTGATATGTTTGACAAGGAGAAAAAGGGTTGTGTGATCCAAGAGTGAGGCTCAATGCAGAATGGTAACAACTGGATGGGAGAACTGACGATGTCGCTGGTAAAATAGAGAGGTCAGCACGATCATGCGGTTTCTTGGAGCATATCCAAGCGAGAAAGACATTATCAAGAAGATCCTGCCGGAAATGCAAGAGGATGAGCCATCCACGTTCGTGACATACGACCGCTTCGAGAAGAAAATGCTCGAAGTCATGTTCACAAACGAATATGCGCCTGATACCGACGAAACACTGTTGGCGGCCTTCCGTGTGCTCGATGCCGAGAAACGTGGCTATATTGATGCAGACGTCATGCGGGAGCTTCTAGTGACAAAGGGAACGCCATTCCGCGATAAGGAGATCGAAGCGTTTCTGAGTGTGGCCAAAGACCCGCAAACGGGACGAGTGTATTACGAGGACTACATTGCGTTGCTGATGCAGGCACTGGATAAGAAGTGAGGCCATGGAGATGCCTGAGCTCTTAATGCCACAAGTTGAAAACATGAGTTCCGCGAACTGCTTAATGTGTACATTTTGAAGTGACTCGACTGCTGCTCTTATTACCTCGGGCCAGAGCACTCATTCCGCTGATAAGAGCGGTCCGACTTAGCTCTCTTGTAGACGCCAATGTCTCGACTTGATCTCGAACACCGC
>KE464658.1:0-13395 GCA_000387445.2 Pythium aphanidermatum DAOM BR444 | reverse complement strand
GGAGGTCAAGACAGCAGCCATTCACCTCGGCTGCATCGATGGTAGCTGTGTACCAGCGGCCAAATGTGCATGGCCGAATGTATACTGGGACAGGAGCCGATTGCTTGATCGTCGGATTCTGGTGCCATCTCTTCAAAGCCCACAATCAGTTGGCCAGCACAGCTACCTTGCTGCTCAGGCACTGAGCTCCGAACATCCCGCGACCGTCGAACTCTCAGGCGACGGCTCGGAACACCCAGCAACTTTGCATATGCTCCTCTCAGATACGCGGCCATGGCTGCTCACAACGACATCCTGCCGCGTCTAGACCGTAAGGACCTTTTCATTTTCTAACTATTAAAATTCGCTATCGTTTAACTCAATAGATTTCACCTTATCATCATCATCTTAATGCCGTGGGTACGCTAGGCCCAGCCTCCGACGTAATGGTGGTCGATGACAGCTCTCTGATCATCTGATACACACACATGCATCACCTCTCCCTGCTACGCCAGGATATAGGGGACAGACGACTCGTATGCCACTTGAACCAAGCACAATATGCGTGCAGCGAGTATTCTCGCCACCATGAATGACGGCCAGAGAAGTGGGAGGGCAAGGCAATCGCGGAAGTCTCGCGGTTACACTCAGTGTGTCCGACTGTAACCCTGTATCAAAACCGACTCGTACCCCCCAGATGGGTGTCATTTCCTGTGTCATTTTTATAGCATACTCTCACAGTATATCGTTTCGTCCTCCCGTAGCCCCGGCTTGGTTCCAAACAAACCCAGGCGACCATCACTCGCATTCCCGAATGTTTGCGGAGAGATTTTGTAAAACCTCGAGGTTTTTCTCCTCAACTCGACACACAATCAGACGAAGACGGGCCGGAATGAATGTCCTGGACAGCGTCCAGCACCAGGCTCCATGGGCAGTCTCGGAATCCGTCTCCTCCCGGCGCCGCTCGCCTTCTTCCTCCTCTTCCTCTTCCTCCTCCTGCTACAGGACGCGGCGGCGCTGCGACGACGATACTCCAGAGACCATCACCACCACAGCCTGTGACTCATGAACACCGAGCCTTTGCGACTGCAGACGCTCAAGCGTAGCCGTGTCATGGCGCCAGCGTATGGGATCAAGTGCTGGTGCATGGAGAATGGCAAGAGCGCACTCGTGGACAAGTGCTGTTGTACGATGAAGATGAAACGACAAGACATAAAAGTGGAGTTGGAATTGCGTGTGGACGACAACGGAGACGCCCCCGAAGAAGTCGAGGACGATGACTTTGAGCTTGGCCCGCCACCACCCTCTCGACCCGTGCTCGTACGACAAAATGCCTATGACGCAGTGGCGGCTGGAGCTAGTGGGCAGTTCACGAGACCAAAGCTGTCCATGGAGATTACGAGTCGCAGGAAGACCGTGATGAACAGTGGCCACCCGCGAGGAGCGGCAATGATGATGGCCGCACCGGCACTCACGCGGTGCCGTGGGCTTGGACCATAATTATGTCGATGCAATTACGAGTTCAGAAACTTGTCAGGCGTGCAGCCAAGGATGAGCTGCTGTGAGGAAGCAATAAACGTGATTGATTTATCTACTTGCAACCCCAGACCAGTCGAAGCGCACACATAGGTCAACTGACTACTTCTGCGGTCGACCGATGTAGAGCCACCACTAGCATACCATTGAGATATGCTAACTTCATGCAGTGTTGATCTTCGCGTTTCGAAGCGATGACGACTGGGAAATATCTTCCATGCGTCAGCCTGCGAACTCAAGCGTCTTGATAGCATCACACGCTCACTGTTCTCGAACCTATCATCCACGGTGGTGAAGCAGTCGGATCCATCACTATGGCAAACGCTTCTTCCCGTTCTAATTGGTCTTACAATTGAGATACACAAGAGTTCAATCTCCACATAGCGAGGATATGCTCAATGCTTCCAAGCTCTGCTCCATATAGCAGCTCAGACGGGCTCTGCATTTGCGTGTGATTGATTTCATGGTTTTCGATCGGAAATGATGGTTCTTTCCGCATTTTGACCGCGTTCTTTCGCATCTCAATGAGGTTTCATGACAGAGCCTCGTGAACTACACCCGTCCACTGCTTACAGTTTGTCATTCAATCACTCAGTTCACGCACAACGAGTCACAGAGCAGCCTCTGGTTCCATTTTAATGTCACTAAATCGAAAGGCCCTGCACCCTTACTTTAACAACATCCTCTCCTTCACAATTCGATGATTCCAAGACAAAACTCCCTCGCTTTAACAGAGAGACGCTAGTGCCTCCATGCATTTGGCTCGATCAGAAGCATCCAAGAGCTCCTCATGGGCGGCGCGACGGATCTCGACGCTGTGATCATGCAGCTCCGCGGCGCCGTGCGTGCGCTGCGTCTGCGTGGGCTCAAGCAGGCGACCAAGTTCGCGTCTGAGCTGCTGCTGGGCATCCCGGAGGAGCTGCGCGCACAGGCGCCTCGCTCTTCGCACGCGGACGCCGAGCTCGTGGATGATGACGACGACTTGGACCGATATGACGCCGCCAAGGCCTCGTTTGACAGCGGAGAGTACCTGCGAGCACATCAACTGCTGAGCGTAGCGTCCATGGGTCGCGCCACGCGCTTCCTCGCGCATTATGCGCTGTATCTGGCCGGCGAGAAGGCCAAGGAAGAGATGGACCTCGCCACATCTTCGTCTTCCAGTGAAGCACGCGCTGTGACGACACGCCATGGCGTCAACCCGTACTTAAAGGAGCTGTACGTGTCGCTACTGGGCGCATACCGAGACGGCGCGCTCGACGGCTTTGGGCTCTATCTCTTTGCGGTCGTACTCAAGCGCTTGGGGTACAACACGGTCACGGGCACTTTGGCAAGTCAGAGTGAGACCGATGGCCTCAAACTCACGCAGGACGAAGCCAAGAGCGAGGAGCCGACGGAAGACACGACGACGCGGGCTGTGCTACTGGAGGCCATCCGCCTATACCCGTACAACTGGTCAGCGTGGATGGAGTTGGCGCTGCTGTCGCCCTTTACAACCAATGAAGAAGAAGCCGTGCTCTCGCAGGCGAGTCCATGGATGTTCCACCTCTTCCAGGCACACGTGCTACTGGACCAACAGCAGAACGATGCCGCACGACAGGTGCTCGACCACCTCGCGCTCTTGTTCCCTCACTCGACGTACCTCCTGGCACAACAGGCCATGACGAGCTACCACATGCGGGATTTTGACTTGGCCCAGGACCAATTCGAACGCCTGGCCATCGCTGATCCACACCGCATTGACACCATGGACGTGTATTCGAACGTGTTGTACGTCAAGGAAGACAAGACGGAGCTCAGTCGGCTCGCGCATCGAGCTCTTAAAGTGGAGAAGTACTGTCCGGAAACGTGCTGCATCATTGGCAACTACTACTCACTCAAGAACAAGCACGACCGCGCCATCGTCTACTTCCATCGAGCGCTCAAGCTTGATCCCAACTTCCTCTCGGCTTGGACACTCATTGGCCACGAGTATGTCGAGATGAAGAACACGAGTGCAGCCATTGAGGCCTACCGCCGGGCCGTGAGCCTCAATGCCCGCGACTACCGGGCGTGGTATGGGCTCGGACAGGCCTACGAGATCCTCAACATGTATCTCTACAGCATCTACTACTACAAGAAGGCTGCATCGATCCGACCGTATGATGCACGCATGTGGTGTGCACTTGGTGGCTGCTACGAGAAGCTCAACAAACTGGACGACGCCATCGCGTGCTTTGAACGAGCAGTGGGCAACCATGATCGCGAGGGCATCGCGTCTTATCATTTGGGCCGCATCCTCGCCACACGGGGCTGGCAGCATGACGCAGCCGCGTACTATCAGCTGCATCTCGGGCTTCGGGATGTGGCGTCGCTTTCATCTCGTCCTGCACCAGGCTCGTCGGCTTCCACGATCGCTGTCTTGCCCTCGATCGCCCAGGCAAGCATCCGTCTCGACACGCCGCAGGCCCTCGCGGCTGTGCTGTTCTTGGCCAACTACTACAAGCAACTCGGTCGATACGCTGACGCGACGGTGTGCTGCAACCGACTGCTCGACCTCCAAGGCCCCGAGAAAGAGGAAGCCAAGGCGTTGCTTCGGGAGATGCGAGCTCTAGAGGCCACGACACGGCAGCGAACGGCGTGAACACCAAGAGAAGCCAAGGCAGAAGAAGAGAAGAGAAGAGCTCGGTTAACTAGACGACACGCTAAACAAAAACGCAAACGTCACCATATCTCTCGGCCGGCCGTTGGCGCTGGCCTCGCGCTCCTTCTTGGCCTTGCGCTTGACCAGCGAAACCTTGCGGCCATCCCCCAGGGCTCGCCAGGCGTTCTCCATTTCCTGTACCGCGGCATCCGGCAACAGTGACTTGCTCGACTTGAGTTCCACTTTGAAATCCAGAGTGAGCTCCTTGAGCCCGGCCAAGGCGCCACGAAAGACGCGTGCGAACTCGCCGAGCGGGGCACTGTCGCTATCCATTGACGGTCGGAGCGTGACTGATAACCTCAGGGTGTTGAGCTTGGGCCCATGCAGTCGACCGAGCACGCCACGCAACTCACTCAGTGTAACAGGAGCTTGTAGTGCGAGATCAATCGACTCACATTCCGCGAGACCGTTCTGTAGCAGCAGCTCCATCAGCAGCCGGCAGCGTGTGTTGTTGTAGTGCGTGTCGTAACGCAGACGCAGAGTCCGCAGGGTGCCGTACTCGGTAAGCGCCTGTAGCAGGCCATTGACTCGGTCATCGAGCTGGATCTCCGGGGCCATGTGGTCACTTTTGCGTTGCGAAGGTGGGAGAATCCAGAGGTCGAGGTGTTGAAGCTGGGCAATGCGCATCTTCAAGCAGTACGTGAGCGCGTCGAGGTAAAACGGCAGGTACTCGCACCGCGAGTGGCGTGTCTCTGAAAGCGTGATCTTGAGCTGCCGCATGAACGAGAATTTCCACGAGATCGGGGCGGCGGCCGCTGCGTCCTGGGCATCAAAGTAGAAGAACGTCATTTGGGCGAGTTGCAGTTCTTCGAGGGCGCTCTCGGGTGAGAAGAGCGAGTTAAGCAGTGGGAAACTCATCCAATTCGAGCCAAAGTTGAGACTTTTGAGACGATGGCAGCATGACACGAGAGCCGTGCGGACGAGATCTTTGACGACTGCGACTTCCACGACGCCCGGGTCGGGCGCCTTCGGGAAGCACGACTCGAGGGACAGCGTCTCGAGCTTGGTCAGGCCGTCGAGAAGGTCGTTGAGGCTCAGCACCGCGTCTTCGAAGAACGTGTTGTACGAGAGATCGAGTGTGGTGAGTTGAGATAGTGAGCCGGCGTCGGTGTCGGTCAGGATGCGCAAGAGGGCGGCAAAGTCGGGGCGAGCCGGCAGGGCCATGCAGCGCAGGTTGAGTGTCCGCAGGTGATCTCGTAGCAGCGGCAGTCGTAGGAGATCGCAAAAGATCTCGAACGACTTGGCGTCGAAGAAATTGTTGGTCACGTCGACCATCCGCACGGGCACTTGGGCTTCGACGACGACGTCGAGGACGTCCTGGAGGTCCTGCGGCGCGTGGAAGCCGAACTGCGACAGGTTGAGCTCGAGGGCTCCGCTCCTGACCACGAGCAGTTCTTCGACTTTGCGTTTGCGTGGCAGTCCACGTTCTTGGCATTTGCGGCGGTAGATCTCGCGTGGCGGCTGCGGCGGCCGGGCGCCGGACGTCACGGCCCCTAGTCGGCGGCGTTTGTGCAGCATTGGGTCTTCATCGTCGCCTTCACCCGGCAGCGTTGTCTCGAATCCATACTGGCGCTTGAGCTCGGCGAGCCCAATGTCCGAGTCGAGGGCGTGGCTGGCGACGGCGCTGATGGCCGCGTCGTTGTCCTCGTCCACCACGACATCGTACGAGCCGGTCACGACGCCCGGCGTGAGCGTGAAGTCGACCCATGGCTGTGCATCCGGGAGGCACAAACACGACGAGGCACTGAAGCACGAGCGAGTGACTTTGGTCACGCGGTTAGTCGCGTGATGATACACGAGGAGCTCTTGATGCGGGTCGCTGCCAGTGACTTCGACACGCGCGTAAAACGCGCTCGTGCGCCGTAAGAACGTCGCTAGACACGCGCTCAGACGCACATCCAGCAGCCCCACGCCGTCGCGATCGAGTGCGTCCATGCGCATGAAGTAGACCTCGAGCTGCGACTCCTTGACGCCGGGCGTGGCTTCGAGTTGCTGGTAAATGGCATTCGCGTCGTCGATGCTCAGTCCCGAGTGCCGCGCGCCCTTGGTGCCGGTCGTGTGCATGCATGGGAACTCGACGGCGCGGGTGGAGCGATGGCGCTGTTCACCACGGCGGAGCTCCACGCCCAAGTCCACGAGACGGAGATACAGACGGAACCACTCGGCCGCGCCGTCTGGAGAGAGGTCAGAGAGCGTGGAGGCTTCGAGGCGGTCGATGGCCGTGCGGAAGAGCTCCGAAAGGCGCTGGATCTCGAGGAACGCGGCCTCGAGATGCGCCAGGAGCTGCTTCCGCCGACTGCTGGTGGCCGTCGCCATGATGAAGGATGATGGACGAGAGTGAGCAGCGTCCAGAGTACCAGTACCCCTTGGCCAGTTAAACCACAGGGGGAGGTTACGCGTTAAATACGGAAGAACGGCGTTAGTTACGGTATATTCAAGATACGGAGACGACAACGTCGGGGAAGGGAGGAGTGGGAAAGAGATGATGTCTGTGCCTCTCTATCACGGTCTGGGGGCGCGTTTATGCCGGCACTGGTCAGAACGGAAGCGCAAGAGACGTCGCGTTAGATATGGGAGGTTACGGATGGGTCATGGCCACATAGGGCGTACCGTCGTCGCCGTTCGGGCTGCGGACGTCATGGGCTGTCTGGGCCTCGTGCTCCTCCGCGATGTTGCCAATGAAGGCAATAGCACAGAAGATGAAGCACATGAGTAGACCGACCTAGAATCATGGGAAGAAGTGAGTGCTCAGTGGTTAGAAACAGCCAGAAGCAAACGCAAGTCGTACAATGATGAACCACGGGAGAAGGATGTAGATGGCGGAGAAAGAACCGTCTTCGAGGCGAGCAGCGAGGAGGAAGTACGGGGACGTCATGACGGCGATGAAGAGCACCGTGCAGAACGCGTCCATGAACGGGTTCTTGCTTGGCTCTTCCTCGTCTTCGTGCACCGACTCGCGTGTGTACGCGTCGTACGCTGGCTGCTGGCTACTCGTGTCCTTTGGCTTCTGTTGTTGCTCCTTGTTCTTGGCACGCACCTTAAAGTAGCGAGACACCGGGCCAGACAGATAATACGCAACGTACACCCATACAGGGATGAACACGGCCCACCAACTGGCGTCGCCAAGTTTGTCGTCAATCTTGAGACCGATGAGCGCTCCTTGTACGAGACGAGACGCCACGAGCACGAGGTGCACCAGCGTGGACGTGACGAGCTGCGTACGCTGCTGCTTGATGTTCTCGGTGGTGGACACGCCAGCACCTTCGCTGTTCTTGGTGAGAAGACGGTAGCCGACGATACCGGCCACGATCGTCTCGATGAAGCTCAGCGCGTCAAAGACGTAGTAAGGGAGAAGCACTTCTCGGACACTCCAGCCAATGTCGCCGTTCAGCTTCATCGCGATGAAGATCTGCAACACGAGAAGTAGCAGCGACTTGAGGAACTTGTAGAGACGCGCGAGTACTGGAGGCTTCGTGTTTTCCTCCGGATCCCCGGCCGGACCCGAGCACACCATGCAGCACATGCAGCAGTAGAAACACACGTCGATGATCCACATGGGCGTGAACACAACCACCCAACTCCAGGAGATCGTGTGGTCTACGCGGAGAGCCCAGAACACTAAGCCAACAAGAGTCAGTCCGGTTCCTGTTGCCACCAAGCGTCCTGGTACCACAACGCACGCGGAATGATGAGGAAGAAGCTGAAGAGCAGCGTGATCACGAGCATAAGTAGGCATCGCCCCATGGGCCCGACCGCGCCGAGGGACGCGAACAGCGCCGTCATGAGCTCTTCGGGGCCCATGCTGCCGTAGTTCTCCATGAGCTTGATGCCGTCCTCTCCGGCCCTGTGTCATCGTCAGTCCGAGGCTTGGACGCTCCTCCATTCACTGCCAACGTACTGGTCATAAATCTCTCGCTTCTGGGGGTCCGAGAGCACGTCGTACGCCTGCTTCATGCGTGTAAACTGCCGCGCACGGCGTCCGTCAGTGAGGTTGGTCCTTGTTCGCGTGGACCACGCCACGCACCTCGTCCTGCGCCTCGGGCGTATTGCCGCGCTTGTCCGGGTGCAGCTGCAGGGCCTTCCTGCGATACGCCTTACGCAGTTCCTCGGGCGTGGCGTCGGCCTCCACGCCCAGGAGTTCGTAGTACACCATACTCTTGACCTTCTTCCCCATGGCTGCTCGTCCTTCTAATGCCAACGGAAGAGGGAAAGGAGAAGAGGAGCAGAGCCGTAAACATCCGACTAAGTACGAGCAACATGGTTTTGACCAATCAGAGACGCTAGACAGAGCGGGTTTAATCGATTTGTGTGTACCACCTGCGTCGGGGTGGTCTGACATGGGTTCAATATGACTGCACCGTCAGCCAGGCAGGCAGTCGAGTATGGAGTACTGTATGACGCAGACCGCACTCATGAATGGCGTATCGACGTCTTGATTACGAGTCGGAAGGTGAAGGTAGCAGCAGTTTGGGCATCACACACGCCAGTTCCCAGCGCACGACGGTGGACGCGAAGCTGAGAAAGTCGTACTCGGGCGAGAAGGGCTTGCCGGGCTGCTTGCCACAAACGGGCCATGGCTTCTTACAGCTGCCTGGGGATACACTCCGATCCTTGCTGCAGTGGCGGTGTTTGTTGGGGGCATAGTTGCTGTACACGACCTCGCACGAGTTGTCGAGCTGACGAAAGTGGATCCTAGACAGAGAAATACGACTCAGTTACACACACACAGACACACCGCAGCCAGGACGTGGGTTCGTACCATGTAAGAATACCAGTCCAACGGTGCGGATGATCGAGAGGCTTGACGTGGTCACGTACCGAGCGCATACACAGTGTCATCCCATTCGGCGTCCGAACACGAAGTAGGACGTAGACAATGTGGACTTTGGTGAAGCAATTGCGTCGTTGGTTCGACGATCGATGAAGTACAAGCATGTCGTCGGAGATCTTCTGTACAACACGGAGCTGCACACTAGCGCCCCGTGTACCGAAGGCTCTGCGTAGCCGATCTTCGTTCGAGAAGACATCCCATGTCTCATCCGCCAAGCGTGAAACCTCGCCCTTATCGTAGCGCTTGATGAGCGAGAAGATGGAGCACTCATGACTCAGATAACGCAGACTCGTCCAACCGAGATAGCCAGAGCCTGGCACAGCAGTCTTGGGCAGCGCATCGTACTTCATGGTCTTAGCCAGGGCTTTGGCGCTCAAACGATAGTACTTCTCAATCGGAAGCGGCTCGGGAACCGCTATCGAGACAAAATTGGTAATGGCTTCTTCTTCTGTTCTGTACCAACGCTTATCGTAGCCCGTGAGAAGAGATCTCAGCGACAGAGTCAGCAGTGTCTTGTCGTGCAGTGAGCGTTGCAGGCTCTGGAGCTCGCCTTTTAGGGCATCTTCCTCGATCTTGAGCTGAATAAACGCCTCGCGTAACTTCCGGAGCCTCTCTACGTCGTCCAACACCTGTGCTGTCGTCATGTCATGGGCCTCCAGCTGAGATTTCCCAGCATGAATACCCGCGAGCACGGCCACTCGTCGCTCAAGCTGTACCACTTCATCGCGCATGGACCGCAGCGCCGCCTGCCGCCGCTGCCGTGAGATGCGCTCTATCTCCGTACGGCGAGAGCGCCTGGTTATCGTGTCGCGCCTGTGGGTCGGTGAGTCGAGGAACGTGCCCGTGCGCAGGAAGCGATCGACGTCATCGACGGACAGCGCCGTGGAGTCGTCCATACCGAGTACCGAGGTTGGAATAATGATGGTAGGAACAGACATGCTACTCGAATAGAGCACGGCGGCTACCATCACTCTGACTGTGATGCTCATATAAGGAGTGATGATGTTGTTTAAGAGATAGTCTATCACCGTGATCGCAGTGGACATATTACTACGATTGTCGAAAGAGACAAGAAGTAGTTTGATACATCTGCAGAGACTACTCGTGTGGGTTCTTGAGGAAGCGATGCACACGAAGTGGCACTCTGTCGAAGATGACGCACGCGGTATTCAGTCGAGTGGTGTGAAGACCGTCTACACATAGAGCGATCAGGTCATTGAGGCAACGGTCGATGATCCTCTTTCGCCCACCGAAGTTCGTCCACAGTAGCATCAGTTTTTCTACTTGGGTGAAGTGAGAGTCTGCGAATGACTTGAGGGAGCAGCAAAGCACACACTTGTCCTTATCCTTGTTGGCTGCTTTGGCCAACTCCAAGACGTGAAATCGCAGAGTCTGTAGCTCGCGCATTGTCTTTTGAACCTGGTAGTCGGGTGGGGCGTTGACTCGATCGGACCGCTCGTCTAAATGGCCACACGAGATGACCTGTGATTCGTGTCTGACTGGAATTCGAGTTGTTTGTGGGCGTTTTTCATAGATGTTTAGCACGAAAATCGAAAACCCGTGCTGGTTTTGAACTTCCATCAGCTCGGCTCGCTCGATGTTCCTGAGTTTATTGATAGCATTTGTGGCAAGCGCACGACTACGTGGCCTGGTATGTGGCGCATAAAAGCTTGGTACTTTGGGAACGAGTGGGCTCGAATGCTTGTTGTCGACAGCGCCACTCTTTTCGCCCGACTTAGTATTTCCTTGGGGAGTTTGTGGGCTCACCATCATGTTGATGAGATAGTGAAAGCAATTGTGGCCTTGAAATGCCCACGACTTTCGATGCACCTAGGTTGTAGTACTTTACTATTGTCCTGGCCAAAAGTCCTGAAACACTTTTCTTCGGATAAAAGCAGTGTCATAATTGACGATAACCCCATACGATAGTTGGATATATAGTGGTTTTGGATGCGTAGAATCCGATTCTGGTGTCCGTTTTGCATGAATCGACGTCGTTTTCGAGATACTCGCGTTTCAAAAAGACGTCTCATTGGTCCCCCTCTTCAGTGGTTGTGGAACATTAGGGTTAAGCGGAATTCAAAGACTCCATTCGCCAAAACGCCGAAAACATATGGAATTTTGGGGGATTAGGGGTTTTATGGGGTGATTCCCGAGCTGTTCCTCGTCAGTGAATTCTAACCAAGTCGGGGAGAGCGAGGTTTCGAATATCAGCTCATAGAGGTTGCTTCTGGGGATTAATTTGATCTACGTAGTCACTGCCACCCATCCAGAATGAAGGCATAGAGGTAAATGAAACGTATCGTTAAGATGGAGGCAAGCTGCCAACATGGGCTTTCTCGGCGACCTCATGCGCGCTAGGAGCACTGCAGAGTCACTTAAGCGCCATGGGCAAGATGCTTAGACCCAGAAGAACATAACTGCACAATTGCGGAAGGCTCAGCTGTGCCTCCGCCTTCACAATCGCGGCGTATTTGTAGACCTCGGTGACCATTGCCAGCTGGTAGTCGTCGGTGTTTTTGCTCATAGCTACTCATGCAAGCGGATTCATGCATATCTAAGCACATCGCCGTATAGAAGAAACGCTGGTGCGTATTTTGGTAAAGTATTCGCATCGGCATAGCCGAAAAGGCGGCGGTGTTAGAATTTTTGTTTCACGTGTTTTGGCCAGTACAATAAAGAAGAACTGTTGGTGTGTGAGTGGCCGGGGATTGGCGGAAACTGTGAAATGGCGAGCAATCTTTGACAGCTGTCGTCTTGACATTATCCAGTCATGAACGCTGATCACGCTCAACAGACATGCTTTCGATGCACATCTTCATGGCATCTGCGAATTGTTGCTGTTTGCGTCTGCACTGCCCCTATGTATGACGATGGTCACGACGAGGCAGACATTGAGCGACAAGATAATCACCCACGGCCATTCCCATGTGTTGACGTTCCGCTCGCTCGGAGTGAGTGACGATGTTGGTGGACACAAGAAAAATCAGTGGGCCGTGTAAATATTGAGATGCCTTAAATGCAGCAACGAGTGGCACTGTGAGACACGATGGACACAGCTGCAGGAGGCTCCTGAACACATCTCGCAGTATCTTGCAGGACGTCTATCAGTCGGCAAGCTATTTATGCCACGAGAGTAGGAGATCTCGGCATCTTCATTGCTTCTCGTCGCGGTGCTGTTGCCGTATCGTTTGCCAACAGCTGTCGTGGTTCTTGGACTGGAGATACTGTCTCTTGGCGACTCTGCGGCAATAGCTCCCTCGTAGGTGGCCTGCAGTTCACCTACTCGATTATTGGTAGAACAATTTCAATGAGAGGCCCGTTTCAGCGGAGCTGCATGCTTCTGTGTGACGACCGACGGGACCCTTCTCGTTCTGGGTCACTCTGAAGGCGCCTTGTGCGGATCCTGATGAAATCGTACGTGCCATTCGCTGGAACCTGTTGTCGTGGCTCTTCTTGTGCTGTTTCCACCACTTTCTACGATGCCACTACTGCCTGTGACGCAAATATCGCTGCCCTTGCATCGCTACATGCCCCTGCAGAGCTCACGAAGAGCGCATCTCCCTTGACGTCGTCTTCATCGTTGTTGCTCGCAGATTTCACACTGAGGCCACTTTTCCGCCCCAACTTGACAGAGTGATGGTCTTCTTCAACTTGTAGACATCTTGGTTTTTGTATGCGGCGTTCTGGGTTGAGTGCAACCGACTGAACTGACCACCGTGAGAAGCTTCCTCTTTGGCTATGATGTCGCTGGTACTCCTCCTGTGCGACCAACGCAGCGTGAGATGTTGACGAGATGAGATCGAGTTTCCGAAGTGCCGATCATGTTTCCGGACGGACGAGTACACTTCCTCTGCCAGGTGATGCAAGCAGTCCGCGTGAGTTTTCCGACACGCCTTTACAATGTACCTTCAAACCGTTTGCGAGACCTCAAGGATACTTTGCCAGCACAAGCGATGGCACCAGGACGACAGTGCTGGCATTGGCGTGGCGGCGAACGGACTGAAGGCAGTCTCAAGAAATAGCAGAGCTCGTGATCAGATAGTAGAGAGGTCACAGAACGTCAAAGATGCAGACAAAGGCCATGAGCGGACACACATCCGCCACCCGGGGCTGACATTTACATGAAAACGAGTCCACCAAGCCTACGAGAGGAGCCATGCGACCCAGTGGCTGTGATAGAGACGGCATGGCGGCCGATTCATGGTGATTCAACGGAAGTTTACTTCTTACAGCCACGGCCACCGACGAGCTTGAGACACTTGGTGCTGGGGTAGATCGACATGATGTTGACCATGACCGACCATGAGAGCGCGAAGACGACGTACACGACTGTGATGGCACCAATGGCCTTGCTCTTCCCACCAGT
>KE464657.1:0-10679 GCA_000387445.2 Pythium aphanidermatum DAOM BR444 | reverse complement strand
CCACGGAGACGGCAAGGACGAGTTTGTGTCGCTGACTGATGTCATGCGCCACGAGACCGGTGCCTCCATGATCATCTTCAAGCCTAGATTCTTCAAGGATGACGATGGCAAGGACGCGCTGGGAGTTGAGTACTACCCGCTTGCGAACTAGATGAAAGATAGATGGCGATGCCCAAATCAAAAAGCACGCTTTGTCATTGTATTTGATAACGTTGCCTGAACGGTACCATAGATGGCAGATGAGAGAAGAATAAACCAAACGAAAGATCCCAGACGGCAAACGAACTCACTGATCGACCCACACCGTGTATGCAGACGGACCGAGAAGGTCTTGACTACGTCGGAGTCGCTCTTCGTATGACGGAGGGTGAACTTTTATCGCTGTGTCCGTCGTCCACACGATGTTTTGGGCGCTTCCTGCTTCTTTGATGAGTTGATGGA
Organism: Pythium aphanidermatum DAOM BR444; assembly: GCA_000387445.2. NCBI lineage: Eukaryota > Oomycota > Peronosporomycetes > Pythiales > Pythiaceae > Pythium > Pythium aphanidermatum. Next base: position 10,238 of record KE464657.1, on the reverse strand, counting down.
CATGCTTCGCGTGTCTTCTACTGATTGCAGGGCCAACAATCTTGAGAGAAATAAGATGCTTGAAGTATGAGATCCATGTCGCAGGATATGGAGGAACACTGTTGCAGTCAAGGAGCATCGAGAGCCCCGTCAATCTTGTGGCAGCGAGAGTCTCCTGGTGCTCGACAAGACCGAAAAAGTCCTCATTGTGATGTACGCAGACCTCTGCGAGATTGGGGCACAACTGGATGATCCCAGCAAAAAGCTTCGAGTCGATCAGGCCATGTGGCATTAGATCCAGGTGCCGTACACTGCGAAGCATCGCACTAAATCCATCGCGTTCGCAAAATGACTGCAGTTGACCGACACGAACCGCGTGAAGAAATGGCTCCTCGGTTCCTCTGTCCCACAATGCTAATATGTCTGATCTTGAAACCCATCCATGCCTAACGAATGGAAGAACAACACATACGGCATTAGGCAGAAGCGAGACGTCCGTTGTGGAAACTGGAAGTATCACAGACACACTCGCACTGTTGTCGAGGTTGATTGCCGTGATCTCTATCCCTTCTAGATCTTTCGTCGGCCAATACACTGCTCCTGGTCTCAGTTTCGCAAAACCTATTGATCCCTCTGTTGTAAGATCCGAGTTTGTATAGTAGCGTGAACAGAGCGCCTCGATAGCACCTTTACGACTTCCTAGAGCATGAGGCCCTACCTCAGGAATCACAGCACACCCGATATCCAGATTTCTCCACGACGATAATGGAGCACAAGGATGAAAGAGGACAAAGCCCGCCCACTCCATCAAATGCTTGTTGGCTAAAGGTCGATCGCTTTTTGGGGCAAAGATTCGAAGCGTACTCACAGCATTTTCAATGGCAAAGGGTAGTGCTCCAAGAACGGCTTCAAATTGGAGTGGAGAGCAATGCCGGAAATCTAAAGACAGAGTATCGACTCGACCTTTACGATCCTCAGATGGATAGTGCAGTACGACTCGAAAGAAATCCTCGAGCTCACATTCGTTCATGTCGTCTGCAACTAACATCACAACCTCGGGTATTTCAATTGAGCAGGTTTTCAACAAACAAAGATTTCACGAAGTTCCGAACCACACTGAACTGGTACGCGTCTTTCATGAAGTGATAGACTCGAAAAACGAACATGGGGAAGAATCAACCGCCCTGCTGCAATCGCATCGGCACGGAATGCATCCTCCACACCAAACTCGTCTGCAATCAAACAGTGGACAACCTCTGCAATGTTTCTAAGAGAAAAAGATTCCGCCAAGTGGACTCCGATGTCAACTGGGCTTCGGAGTTGTGTCCTGTCGACGATACTCAAGAGCTCTTTCGCAAACGCAGGAACTGCATGCTTGCTCGGTTTCGCCCCACATGTTTCATCGGGACGTCGACCGACGAAAGTCCGGACAACTCGCTTGATCCAATTGGCCGAGCTGCCAACCTGGTCGGTATCGCCTTCGTCGTCATCATCGACACCTTCATACGGTGCTCTGTCCTCTAGGCGAAGTCGGAAACGTGGAAACATCATTCCTGGGGCAGTGAAGAACCCGTGCGCTCCATCCACCGGTGGACGTATTTGTGGCTTTTCTTGACCACGCAGTTGCATCTGCATGCTGTCAATCGCCCAATACGGCCTCTTCTTCTTCTTCTTCTGTCCGAGAGGAAACTGCACAAGCGAGTCGATCAGCCGGCGCCAAAAATCAGGGTTTTCATCCCCCGAGAATCCCGGACAGCTCGATAGCAAGTGCCACACGACGCACGCCTCACGAGCCTGGTCCACAAACGCGATGGCGTTCCCACACATGGCGGTAAGTACGTGTCCGGCTCAGGGAACTCGATCTCGAGCCAGTCATAGGCGTGGTCGAGTGTCAGTGCACACGTCTCCTCGCTCGTGCTCCGTAGCGACACATGGCCACGCAGCGGGGCGCCCACCGCCGTTGCGATGGCCCATGCGCGCTGTTCCGAGAGTGTTGGTGCTCGCGGCTTGTTGAGTTCCTCCACCCTCAGGCGCGTGCATCGACGGCCATCCGAGCAGTCGACGTGCTCCATGTTGAACCTGGAGGAAATGGGTGGGGAATCGTAATAGCTGATCATAATAGAAGACCCGAAGAGTGTGTGTAATTTTGTGGACCACATATGTTGGTATTTGTATCAGCTTTGTGGCCCACACAAAATCGAACCGTGTTCGTTTTTGTACCGCTATGGAATGGGATGCGTGTTTGTGTTACTAGTAGTGCAGCGTGGACGCACATGAGCTGTGCTTTGTCATTTCAAAGAAATCAGCATTGACCACAACGTCATGATGTTTGCTGCTGAGGGGTCGTTACACGATGTGGGCGATTGGAGATGTTGTGGCGCCACCTTCAGGCAAGGGTCTGAGCAAAGTCTGTTCTAGCCAAGTATGGTCGGAGTGAACGAACGCTCGGACTGGTACGCCAACGCCAAGCATGTCATCTGGGGCTGGATCACCGAGGACAACGGCTACACCAAGCTGCCTCAGTGCTGGAACGGTCTTCTCGCTTCACGATCTCGTCGCGTATGTACCCATGCGAGGGCGAGACGGCCTCAGATGGCATCTCGCTTATCTCGACTGATGCTGCCATTTTCAAGAACGTGCAGATGTGGACCAACCCGAAGAAGGCCTGGGCTGATGAGCGTCAAGTGGTTTAGACACGAAGGAGCTCGTAGATTTTAACGCAAAACGAATTTGATATCATTCTTCTAAGCCGAAACGACTTCGAAGCAACGAGGTTGTATGTTCATGGTTCGGTCAAGTTGGCTTGGGCTGCCATCCTGTTCGCTTTATCGATGAACCCGTCAGCATCTCCGCTGCCTTGTTCGACCTTTTTCCATTTAACCGCGCGGCTCAACGAACCACGTAATTGGTAGAGCTGCTTGACAAGATCGAGGTTCTCGGGGCGATTCTTGTTCGATTTTTTCCAGCCGTTGCGCTCCCACTGGTCGACCCGAACGTTCATCATTTTCACGAGGTACTCATCGCGCGCGTACACAATTATGTTCTTGGGAAGATCATCTTCATGTTGCTTCAGCGTTTTGAGAGCTGCGATCCCTGCATGCAGGACAGTTCGCATGTTCGTCTGATGCTCGCTCTCAATCTTCTCGGCGACATTCCATGTCGGGCAGGAAGGAAAATGGCATGCGTAAGCCGACTCACAATCCTGTTGTCCATTATTGGGTGCGCTTACACCGCAATACACCTCAACGGTATCGCTAGTTGCCAGGGCAAGCTGCTGAAGCTGAACAGTCAAAGAGTCTTCAACGGCATTTTCATCTTTCTTCGCTGCGGCCATATTCGTTGTTTGCTCTTGATCAAACAAAAGAAAATGAACAGCGAACTCGCCGTGCTTGACAAGTCAGAATGAGTACCGCAACTGCGTCGAAGCGAATTCAATTGTGCAGTACAAACCACAGAAGTAGAGGAACAACCCGCATTAGGCGGTGGTTGATGACGTGAGGAGCACTTCTGCGTGCTGCACACATTAACATTTGGAACAGTGGGGAGATAGCATTGCTGAGCAATCCAATTCATTGAATCAGAGCGGTGAGGTGCTGCACGTCGAAGCTGGTCCACTGACAGTGGACTGTACGCGCAGTTCGATATTTGCAATGACGACCCGTCTGACGAGGGCTAAGACCCGATGCCGTGCAGCCTCAAGCTGAGCCTGCACTGCAGGTATACCTACTGTAGTCGGAGCTGTCGCGACATGACCATCCAGCTTTGCCTTGAGCTTTCATGGGCATGGAGAAAAGCTCATTCCCATATCGAGAAAAAAAAACTACACAGAACTGTACAGTAGAAAAACGGCCGCGCAGCTATGGCTTTCATTCCTGAGAGAGATGAATCACGAAGATGAACACTTCCGAACAGTTGACAACGGCATTGGAGCCAATACCATTGTCAAAGGATTCATTTCTGGAAATACAGACGCACGCATACTGTAGCACTACTCGAGGAGTGTCATCGGACAAAAGTATAGACAGAATCACTTGCTTCGGGCGATTGAAGTTGGATTTACTCTGCTCCACATAACACTTGTACATCAAAAGTTTTGCCTGTTTTTTTGGTGTGCATTTCCCTTTCCTCCCATGACCACCATGGAGCCGACGTCCAAGCGCCGGCGCATGACCATGGGCTTATCCCCACAGCGCGCATGGGAGATCGCTATCGCTGCTGCCCGACCGCTTCGTGGACGCGTAGCACTGGCGAGCACCTCTCAGGAGACGCGCGCGTTCCAGTTGTCCCATGACTATGACTGGTTCGATATCCGCGTGCCGGACCCAGCGAGTCAACCAAGGCCGCGTGTGCGCAACACGCTCGGATGGGTGGACCAGGCACGCGAGGCATGTATGGTGTGGGTGCTGTTGGCGTGCTGTCCCGGGTACAGTGTTGTGAAGAATCCAGTGTTTTGGAAGCGCGTGATCGACGCGTTGGCAAAGCGACAACCAGAGGATGACAACGTCGAGAGCTTTTTAGGGTTCGACCCCTGGCATTTCGAGCACGGCGATCGCATCCACGCTGATGACGCACACGGATTTGGTTTCTTCCTTCCTGTTCCTCGCTTCCGATTGACGTTTACGTCCACGCGACTGTTTGACCAGTTTTATGTCGACGAGGAAGGCGAGTATCTGTATGACTCGGACGAGAGCGACGAGGATGACGAGGATGAAGAGATGGTGGGCCCAGCGGCGTGGATGGAGCGCGTTATTTGCATGTTTACGGGCCGCGATGAGTGGGAAGACTATGGTTCACCGATTAGTGGCGGTACAATGCGGGGATACGTGAGCGAGCTGCTCAAGTACTGCGATCAAACCCTATTCATAAAATGTTCCGTCAATCTCGGTATTCATCTTAGGCTTCAATACCCGGTTCATAATTTGGGGGATACGCTTCACGATCTAATGATCGAGCTTGTAAAGGATGATGGTAAGTTTCCTACCATGGGAACGATCACTAGCGGATATTTGGTCTTCCCACGCATTCAAGTGACGGAGTTATCATTGTACGAGAACGAACAACGTTTTGGGTCCGATAGCGAGCTAGAGGAGCTGACGGAATTACTGCGAGAATGTCGCGTGACGATTCCGGAACTGAGCGTGTGGGTGAATGAAAGAATGAGCGTTGATGTGCTGCGAGAGTTCATTTTCGTCGCCTTGGGTGTCCGTCAGGTTCAAGGTCGACTTGGCACTCTTACGTTGAGATATTGCCCAAGGCTGAATCGTCATGTAGAAACAATTTTCTGGGCATTGCCCTACTCAAGTGAGTGGGGCGTGCATACGATCCGGTTGATACCGTTTTTCTTCTCTTCGATGGATGCCCACTGCTGGATGTGGCTTGCATTTGCATTATTCCACCCAAAGACCATCGATAGCAACTTGAGCAACCTTGATTTTTGCTTGGTTGATATTTCAGCGGATGGTGCTGTCCCTCTGAAGAAACCGGAACTGATGCTGGAGGCGTTATATCGCACTTATTATGGTATCAATGCAACGGAAGGTATCACGCCAGCTTTTGGGTTTGTCAACGTTCGCCCAGGCACTGTGAGTTGTTTGAAGAAAACTCGGCGTGGAAACAAGCTTTGCGAACTCACAGGTCACGGGGTAATAACATCTATAATTGACGCTGGCGTGAAAAGTGTCAAGGACCTGCCCGAAGCCGTATGCGTCGTTGTAGCGGGATACGGAGCTGGATGGATTGCACGATCGAACATTGTAAGAGTGTGGTGCGACGAACCGGTGGACTTCCTGATTAAAGGAGTACGTTTGTCGGAGCCGAAAGCGAACCCTTCATTCTCGCTTTCTTCTTTTGCCAGGGCTTTTACTTGTGTCGAATTTCTCGATCTCGTACAGCTTGGGTACTTGAATGCACAGGGCCTCCGCGACGCAACCTCACCATTCTCCGAATTGCGGATTCTTTGCGCCCAACACAACGGTGAACTATTCCATACGTGGACAGAGAAAACGGCTGCTGAATCCGACGTGGAAGGATTGGTGCTCGATGGTCTCGCCTTGTATGGAAACCATGAGCAACTGAGCCGTAACCCCGCCTGATCAATATGCTCGCGCTGGTGGTATCCGTCCACCTTCGACCGCAGCCTGGCGCAGCTGTTCGAGTAACTTGAAGGAGTTGCGGGTGATTACATTTTGCGATATTCGACACTCCCAACCTGTGATGGAGGAGATTATGAAGAACGCCCACACTGTTGAAAAACTTGTCTGGTTCAACATCTCCAAGCACAAAAGCGATTCCCAGAGCTATGTCGTTGGCCGAAACAGAACGAAAGAGTTCCTCGGGATATCTTCGGGGCATCGAGACAAAACTCAACTTCCATTCAGTTATGCGGCTCAGAAGGCGTTCACCGAAGTCGTTGCGAGGAAGGGGAAACAGAAACAAGGGGAAACAACAGCTGAAAGTGCGCTAGCACTTTTCAACGATGATATCATCAGGAACATTTGTTCTTTCGCGACGACTGACGTGACAAGAAGCGTTTGGGTGTACGACGAATAGGTTGGAGTCTGAATCACTTGAAACGCTGCTCGGGCGCAAATTTCCAATGAATGACAGCATGCTTTTTGCTCCGACGATCTAGTCAAGAAATTCACGCGTGACAGTGCATTACATCGTTTTACGGCGTACATGTCAAAGGTATGAAATCAAAAGAAATTATGCTTCTCCAGCAATTTAGTTTCTCTGACGGCGGATGCACTTGCCTGATGGCGCCGGAGCTGAGGAGCTTGGCATCGGCTCCGAGTTAGTGGGCTTTGGAGCCGAAGTGATTGGCTTGTTCGTGGTAGCTGGGGTATCCTTTGCCGGAGCCTTCGAAGCCTTTGAAACCGCAGGAGTCGACGACGCTGGCTCGTCATCAGCGTCCGAGGCGTTGCTGTCACTGCTCGCTCCAGCACCAGAGAGTGGCACACAGTTGACTGATCACAACCAATACCATGTGAGTCATTGAGTACCGTACTCATCGTGTACAGAGAATGCAAACGACTTACCGTAAGCCTGCCATGGCGCACTGTTGCCACTGTCCATACCCAGCCAATAGAACTTGAACTGCTTCTTGCCCGCGCACTTGGCCTTGTCGTATGGGACGGCTCCGCCAGGGTAAGCAACCTTGCAATCCGCGGCGTGTTTGGTGACGAGCACGTTGTCACAGTAGGCCTCACATGGACCCCAGTGCATGAAGCCCGTGTGGAACTGAATCTTCTCCGGCAGAGGCTGTGGAGTGCCCTTCGGGTCCGAGTAACCGCACTCAGGGGTTGAGCCTGTGTCGGAGGCACCGCTCATATTCTGGTATTTCATGATGAAGTCCTTAAGCGAGAGTCCGGTCTTGGTGATGGCTTCGTCAAAGGCCTGCGGGAAGTCCTGACGCCACGCGAATGGCAAGACGGACGGCGAGATGGTCGACGTGACGCCACCACCCCACTTCGGGTACGTTGGGCGAGGGAGCATAAGCTCACCGTGGGCTTCGACATTGGAGACCACGAGTGTCGACAAAACTACTGCAGCTGAGACGCGGGCGAACATGGTGTTACGGTGGCTTCGGACTAAGACAACGCGCCAGACAAGAGGCGAAATGAAGAATGAGCTGACCGGAATCCTCTGACTGTCAGGAGGTCTGTCAGGGGCTTATGGTGCGGGCAATCGTCCATTTCCAGATGCACAGAGGTAACCACTTGCTCCGTTTGAGTTCGAGTTCGGTGGAAACAGGTGGATAGATCCCTGAGCACCAGCTCTCCCAAAAAGTATGCCCTTCATACAGTGTGTAGGCTGAATTACTAGAGTGTTCTCCCAATGCATATTGATTTAGCAAAATTCAGTCAGAGTTTATCTTGCGAATGGACGTTCAGCGGTCTGGTCTAATTGCAATGTCTGGCGCTTTGACCTTTGTGAAAAGCAACGGCTCCACCGTTTACAGTACGGTCGAGTCGTTGCTGTTCACTGGCACTCATCGAAAAGTCTTTGTAAAGATACCCCAATAGTCAAAGCTTACATACATAATCCCTTTAAAAGATGATAGTAAGTTAGTAACTTATGAACCTTTTTTTACTCTAATTACATATTACCCCGTCCAAATTGAGCAGTGGTACGCGTTGACTATTGGGGTTGAAAACTGGACTGTGAGTGCTCAGTCTTCACTAAGACTTTTCGATGATTGGGTGCTATGTACCGTGCATCTGGCGTAGTGGATACATCTGGCAGTGCCGGGTCCACTCCTGCGTTGCGCTGATGGGTTTGTTTGGTGAGTACCTTAGCCCACTCAGACGTATACAGTACTTTGTACAATATCCACCTATTCCACACACTTTTAACTAAAATGTTTGCATCTCGAGTTGAAGACTTTGTTGTTCAAGACTCTACGTTTAATTCACGCATGATAACATGTTGCTCACTTCCTAATAGACGAGCTTAGTTGCGCTGACGACGCGTGCACTTGCTCGAAGGCGCCTTCGACGAAGGCTCAGGGGCTTTGGACGTGGCGGCTGGTGCTTCAGAAGCAGGAGCTTCGGTCTCTTCATCGGCAGAAGACTCGGTGGCTGGAGCATTTGTCTCGTCATCGGCAGACGACTCCGAGGCTGGAGCTTCGGTCTCATCGTTTCCAGACGCGTCGGTTCCTGGGGCATCCGTGTCGTTGTCATCTGAGCCGTCAGTGGCTGGCGCAGCCGAGCTAGGAGCGGGCGAGGAGCTGGAAGGCGTCGAATCGGCATCCGATCCGGCGTCCGAGGCTGCGTTGCTGCCACCGCTGGTGGCTCCAGAGAGAGGAACACAGTTAACTAGATGAGGAGCACAGCAAGTTAGTGTCTCGAAGGGATGACAAAAAACAGCGATTGCAGTGACGTACTGTAGACCTGCCATGGCGAGCCATCCATCGTGAGCCACCAGAACGTGAACTGCTTCTTGCCTGCACACTTGGCCTTGTCGTATGGAACTGCACCAGCTGGGTACGCAGCGCGACAGTCGGCAGTGTGCTTCGTCACGAGGACGTCGTCGCAGTAGGCCTCACATGGACCCCAGTGAATAAAGCCTGTGTGGAACTGGATCTTCTCAGGAAGTGGCTGTGGGGTGCCCTTCGGGTCTGAGTACCCACACTGAGCCGAGGATCCTGTGTCAGAGGCTCCACTCGTGTTCTGGTACTTCAGGATGAAGTCCTTCAACGAAAGACCGGTCTTCTTGAACGCTTCATCGAATGCCTGTGGGTAATCCTGACGCCATGGGAAGGGCATAACACTGGGTGCGATCGTCGCAGCAACACCACCACCCCACTTAGGGTACGTCGGGCGAGGCAGCATCAGCTCACCGTGAGCCTCAACATGGGTTGGAGAGTTGATCGCGAAGAGAGCAGCAAGTGCGACAGCAGCCGACGCGCGCAGAAACATCGTGAGTCGCTTGAGGACTAGGTGAAGTCTTGGATGCGACGCAAAAGCAAGAATGAGCAACCCCAACCAGGGTTTAGCGGAGACGGCCATGGTGGATTGCGCTGTAGGCGGTGCACCAGCCGAGAACTGGATCAGTCGCCTAATCCAGACTGTTTTGGAGCAGCCACTTGACCCTGTTGAGGTGACTTCCAAAGAACCAGATGGCAAAACTGACTGTCGGATAATTCATCACAACACCTATTTCTTTGGCATAGTGACCCAATCTAGATGCGTACTGTAAAATCTGTTGGTATAGCCCCCCCTCTATTAGAGCCCCCCCCCTCATCGAAGTGAATCTCAAAATTCTGCATTTTCGAGTAGGGCGTGGATTGGATCAAATTCATGCCCAGTGACATGTTTCTCACAGATACCCGAGACTTTCTACTTTTAGTATATAAGGCTTTATCAATTTACACGTTCCCCACGGCTATATGAAAGCGATTTTGTACTATCATGTACATATCATTTATCATAGGATACTTATATAAAGGGAGGTTCATATCAGGCACATTTCAACACTACGCTTTCAGAACTTCCAGTCAGTGCATTTCTTGGGGCTTGCATCCGAGTCATCAGGTATCGGTCCACGAGTTTAAGAACCCAAAATTAGTAGCTATTGAGGCATAGTAGTAAGTGGTAGTAGTAGTAGTGCTACCGGTAGCGTATTGCTAAACATGTAATCGGCCCCATTTTAGTGGGTAGACTGCTTCGGAGAGTCAGCGAACAAAGGAGCTGGAGAATCCGATACCGCCGGCTTCGGCTGGACGCCAACATCAGCACCGACACCAACATTGGCACCAA
>KE464656.1:0-13422 GCA_000387445.2 Pythium aphanidermatum DAOM BR444 | reverse complement strand
TGTTCTTTGTTGTCAAAGATGAGCAAGGGAGTAGGTGTTGGTGTGTCGCTTGCCTTTGCAGCAGTGTTGAGCGCTGTCTGTTCCACGAGCTCGGTGCGCTCCAAGCGCTCATGGAATTGGGGCAGCGCGTGATCGGCGCGATCTTTCCCATCTACTCTACTGTCAAGACTAGGAGAGCTCCATTCTTTGTTGAGGGTAAAACGCAGGCGATGAGGTAGACTGATGTGTCCATTTTGTGGACACATCTTTCAAACCAGCCGCAAGTTGGCAAAGGTTTCCAACCGCGTCGATTCCATCAAGACGTCAGGAGCTAGATGTGGTATTATTCGTGCTGTTCGATAGCTGAGTATCTTGGCTACATCATCAAGTGTTTGCGGTGTTTGTAGGATGCCTACAGAAGGAGATATCACGCCTAGCACGAGGCATCTTCCAGCAGTCCATGAGAGCGACTAGCGACCACTTCGTTCTCTCGCCAAAGAGGACTTAAGTGATGCACAGTGATTGGCTCTTGACGACACCCCTAAATAATCTTGGGAATCTGATTGGTTGAAAATGATGATGGCCACTTTGTCAAACAAGATGCTGAGCCAGATTATGAATCATGACCTGCCTAATTTTCGCATCGCCAGGCGACTTCCTCTTCGAGGTCGTGGACGTATCATCGTCAGTCAATTGCCATGACTGACGCACTCCAACCGTTTGGATACTGTCCACTTGTGGGGAGACCTGTGCACCGCCCGTGAAGCAGCATTCTTTCCACGTCCATGGCATCCTTACCTAATAGACTCGGGGACCCCAAGACAGAGTCGCCTGAGTGGGAAACGATACAATTGCGGACCCCGTGCACATCGCTGTGACCTCAGTAGCAAATGTTGATGATGAAGTTAAGGTGTACTGAGCCACGAAACCATTTACAACTGCCTTCGGGCTAAGTAGGATAACCTGAGACGTCCTTTCATCGGTCTTTGACGTCGTGCCCCACCAGTAGCACATGTTATTCCGCGGGGACTTGACGCGCGGAATAATAATATGCGAATGCCATGAAAGCAACTCATCTATTCGGAAACGTAAAAACAATTCCCGGATCCATTCAAACCATTCCTTTCTTCTCTCTCCCACGTAGGCTGCCGCTAGAAAGCCATCGGACAACACTCGTACACTCCACACCGACATCCCACACCGCGCACCGCCATTCCAATCTCCCTCCCTTAGCATCTCTTTACGCTTCAAACGTGCATCCGCACAGCACATTCCTCACGGTGTGCACCTGGGTTGTTGCTGCCATGAGTGATGAGATCCGAGGGACCATCACTCTCGCTCTAATCAGAGTGATTGATTGGTGGAAAATGCTGCTGCGACCGTCGCCTCCATCGGCGCAGTTCCCAACGCACCGACCGCTGCACAGTCCCCCGTAGTGATCATGGCGGCACGCATCGGACAGCCCGTGGGCAAGGTGCTCATGACCAACGTTGCGACAGTGCGCATCAAGAAGGGCGGTAAGCGCTTCGAGGTCGCGTGCTACAAGAACAAGGTGCAGAACTGGCGCAACGGCGTCGAAGAAGACATCAACGAGGTGCTTCAAATCGCCAAGGTCTACGAGAACGTGTCCAAGGGCAAGTTCGCCAAGTTCTCCGAGTGGTCCAAGGCCTTTGGCGTGCGGGATGAGGAGCAGGCGTGTCGCCTTATTCTCGAACAGGGCGAGCTGCAAGTCTCGGAAGGAGAGCGCAAGGCCCAAGTGGAAAAGTGCGGCAGATTTGCAGCTGATTGTTTGTGCGGTTTGCTGTGTGAGTATACTGACGCGTGTCGTGGTGGAAACAGCATGTTCAAGGATATTGCAACGATTGTGGCAGACAAGTGCGTCAACCCCAATTCGAACCGCCCGTATCCGGTAAGTGGTGAATGCATGGCCACTGTGAGACTAGTGGGACCAACTGACGGCACGTGGTTCGATCTTAGTTTAGTGTGATTGAGCGCGCGATGAAAGAAATGCATTACGCAGTGATTCCAAACCGCAGTGCGAAGCAGCAGGCATTGGAAGTCATCAAGCGCTTGCAAGCTCACATTCCGATTGCCCGTGCGAAGATGCGCATTCAGATCACCGCACCTGCTGCTGCTGCCAAAACGATCAAGGAGATTCTGTTGAAGGAAGACGCGGAGATTGTGCAGGAGTCGTACGGTGAGCCTGCCCGTCTCGTGTTGCTGATCGCCCCTGGCTCGTACCGTGTTCTGGAGTCGGCACTTCAAGAACACTCCCAGGGCACCGGGTCTCTCGATGTTCTTGACCTCAACTATCACCGCGAAGGTGAACACAACATCGACGACGAGATCACGCAGAAGATCGAGCGTCTCGGTGTCTCAAGTGAGCCTAGTGCGCCAACTCCGGCGCATGCTGCTCCTCGTGCTGCCACTCCAGCTGCTGTAGCTGATGGTGCGAAGAAGGGCAAGCAGTGCAGTACGTGCGGTGGCGACTTCGGTGATGATGTGCAGCGGTACCGCGAGCACTTCCGCTCTGAGTGGCACCGATACAACTTGAAGCTGAAGGCGAAGAAGATGCCCAAAGTCGATGAGGAAACCTTCGAGTCTCTGGATCCTGATGAGATCAAGGAATTTTTCGCCACACTCAATGAATAAGATCATCTACAGTTTGACCTTCTCGATTCGTTTGCTCTAAGATACTCAGGCAGCCACAGTATTCGTCTGACTCGGCCGTCGAAAGCGACGCCTGTTCGGAGATCGAGGTGGAGCAGGTAGATCGGATTCTGGCTTGGCTACGTACACCTTTGGCTTGCTGAATACCCGGATCGCGTCCTCTATTTCTTGGAGCCTAGCTTCAAGCTCATTCTTTCTTCGTATTTGGCTTGGAGCTTCGATCCGCAACGGCAAACGGATGACCTGGCGCTTTGCTTCTTCCAGGCTTTCATTAAGTACTGCTAGAGTTTTCACGCGTTCGTCCTCGTCCAGACGAACCATACCAGGCGGACAGTCCGGATCAGGAGCATTCAAACGACGCTCTTCTTCTTCCCGCGCCCACTGCTCTTTGCGCTGGAGTAGATACTCAGGTACACGACCAAAACACTCGTGCTTGGCTCGTGCTGCCTCGTCGTCATCGCCTTTGAGTGGTGGCGGCTCCTTCTTGATGACTTCCCATGCGTTGTTGGTCACAAAATTAGGCTTCTCCTTGTGGTGAAGCATTGCAAGTTGATCGCTCAGGGCATCAAGCTCCTCTCTTGTTGGGATGGGAGGCTTAACGTGCTGACGTTTCGGCTTCAAGCTGGCGGATGTGCTCGCTTGCGTCGCTCTAGCTGACGTTAAGGCTGATACACTGGCTGATGCAGGTCGATCGATCGCGGTCTTCTCCTCTTGCTTCTTCTTCAGCAGCGCAGACGTCGAAGCTCCTCGACGCAGGAACTCATGACGTTTCGGCGGCAGCTCATCGTCAGTACGAGGCTGGCTCACGGAGTGAAGCGCACACGATATTCAGTCGCACAGTTAGACCGACAACAGCGATCCACAGCTCTCACCTTGGCTTCGTACACGCGTGGCCGCACGCTCTTGAACTTCGTCAGTTTGAAAGCCTCTTTCTGCGCTTCGGCCTGAGCTCATCACAAAAGCACCCACTCAGACATTGGCGTTTCCTCCTATGCACCCCACTCCATCGAGTATTGCATTCTCACCTCTCGCTTCTTGCGCTCGCGTTGCTCAAGCTGAAGCTTCTTGATCTGCACACGATTGGCGCGCTCATAGTCCTTCGGTTGAATCCCACGCTTCTGCAGCTTCTCTCTGGGTTACTTCTTCTCAGTTACTTCTGCTCTTCTACCAATCATACAGAACCCAATGGCACCCACCTGTAGCCCATGTTCGGATGCAGCACGGCTGCGATAGCGTCCGACGCGTTCACATCGCGCCGCCGAAACGCCGCCGCCGCGCTCATGGTCCAAGTCTGTGAGCTATTCGAACGCGGAACCATCGAACTTAGTAGATTAAGTGCGCTATCTGAGTCTGAGGAGCACATCTGCATCAGCCAGACTTGATGTGCTAAGTGCGGGGCTAATAAGAAGCCTGAACAGATTAGGTTAGTTTCATGACGCCTTCCCAAACGACACATGGCTACACTTTGACTTACCCATGGGACTCGCTGGATGGGGACACGACCATCGGCGACTCGAACGAGGATGACGGCTTGAGTGCGTGTACGTCCGCATTGGCACGCACTTTGTGCGCAGTCTCCTGCCAGTCAAGGCGTCTCAACCACACTACGGACGCGGCTGTAAATGCTAATGCCGATACAATCTGGCCGTTCCAAAGACCGATGACACCGCCGTCGAGTGTGAATGCGAAGAGCAGGCTGAAGGGCACGCTCAGAACGAATAGGAATGCAAAATTGAGCTTGGCACAAAGCCACTGAGCATTGCACGCCTGGAAGATGGCTTGCGCGGCAAGAACACAACCTGCCAAAGGCACAAGTGGCAAGAGATTCAGTGTGATGCGTCCGGCCAAGTGGATCGTCTCGGAATCGGAAGTGTAAAGTGTCGGGAACGCGTATGCACTTGGACCCATCAACAGCGCCCCAAGCGCAGAGGCAGTCAGCATAGTGATAATAAGAATTCTGGTCGCAAGCGATGCGAGCTGGGGTTGATTAGCACCGAGGGCGTTACCGACCCGGACGGTACCACTGATGCTCAGTCCGATCATCGGGAGGAAGGCCAGGAACACCAAGGTCGTGGCGATACTCCCAGAAGTTAGCGCCACAGCCGAGTTGGGTAAGAAGCCAGTAAGCACGGTGACAATGGTAAAGCCGGCGGACTGGGACACGACCATGATGATGCTACCGGCAGTTATACGCCAAAACCGACGGATGAGCTCATTCGCCTCACGCAGCTTCCATCCGGGCCACGTTTCGCGGAAGACCTTGTTTCTCAATAAGATGGGGAGTACAGCGACAGCCTTGACGATGCTACCCAGCACGGGCGAGAGTGCGACACCAATGTAGCTAAGAGAGGTGTAGTAGCCAAGAAGGTAAGCCAATGGGAGGGATATGGCTGAGGAGACCACCGATGCAATGACGAATGGAACTGCCACGTTTTGGGCCTGCAGAGCACTGCGCGCAACACTTGAAATGATGGAGAAGGGAACAGCGGCAAACCCTATGAGGATGAATTGGCCTGCCAGGTGTGAGAGCTCCGCATCCTGGCCCATGAGTCGAAGGATCCAGGAGCCACACACACAAACGAGCGTGAGAACAGGGAAGCAGTAAGCACCTGCGAGCAAACCGGTCTGAGCGAAAACCCAGAACTGCTCGAACTGCCGTGCACCGTATGCTTGAGCACACAACGTCGAGACCGCAGTGCCGATGCCACTGACGACATTAACTGTGACCTGTGATTGGAAGAAGTCGGAGAGACTGTTGGCGGCAAGCACTTGCGTTGGCTTGTCCCCGCTGACACCTCCAAGCAGCATGCCTTGGGCCACGGAAGGCACAACTTCGAGTACTATCACAATGGTCTGTCGTGCGGAAAGTTAGCGATCACTCACTGGAAGGTATGCAGAGACATGCGCAACGGACGATAGGGAGCGTGAGGGAGAGCAGCTCTTTGGTTTCATCGCGGGTAGCGCTCTCTGTGGGCGGTGCATCTGCAGTTGTATCAGCCATCCTTGTGCTCGAAGAAGAGGAACTGAGATGAGCCGATGACTCCATCAAGCCCCCCTCTGTGGGCTGAGTCCTATTGTTGGCATGGAGAAAGGAAGAATGCATTTCGGACACGTTAGGAGAGACAGCTGGTATCATGCCGCGCTGGATTCTACGGGCGTCTGTTCTTTCTCCACGTGGAGGTGCGCGTTGAGACGCGCCTCATGTGCTGTTTGGTGCCAGTCCACACGCGAGAACCAGGCGCTGGCAGCGATCATGAAGCACGATGCCGCGATGATTTGGCCGTTCCAGAGTCCGAAGACGCCACCGTCAAAGGTGATGGCGAAGAGGAGGCCAAGGGGCATGCCCATGGCGAAGAGGAAGAGGAAATTGAGCTGAGCACACAGCCACTGTGCGCGACACGCTTGAAAAATCGACTGAGCGGCGAAGACACAACTCGCAAGCGGGATGAGCGGCAGCATGTGAGCCATGACTCGCGTCGCCATTTCGATTGTCGGAGCGTCGGAAGTGTAGAGACTGACAAAGTCACGGGCAAAGAGCCAGCAAATGAGCACACCAAGAGAGGAGATGGCAATCATTCCCACGATGATCAACCAGCTGACGAGCGACGCACGGCGTGGCTGGCCAGCCCCAAGCGCATTGCCCACTCGCACTGTTCCACTCGCTCCGAGACCCATCATAGGGATGAACACCAGCGAGGCCAGCCCCGCTGCGAGGCTGCTGCCTGTCATGACAACAGCAGGGTTCGGAAGGAATCCACAGAGCAGTGGAACGACGTTGAACCCGAGCGTCTGGAACGTCGTCATCAAGACGCTACCGCCGGTAATCGGCCACAACTTGTGGGCGAGCTGGTTGGCTTCGCGCCACTTCCAACCGGGCCACGCATCAACGAAGACGGGATTCTTGTACAGAATAGGGATGCACGCGATCGCCTTGATGGCACAGCTCACAATCGACGAGAGAGCGATGCCGATGTACCCCAGTGAGGTGTAGTAGCCCAACGCATAGGCAAGTGGGAGGCTCACCATGTACGACACGATGGATGCCGTGACAAATGGCGCCGCAATGTTCTGGGCTTGCAAAGCACTGCGTGCGACAGTGTACATCATCACGAACGGCTGGCAGGCGAGACCGACGAGAATGAACTGACCGGCGATGTGGGCGAGCTCAGCGTCTTGGCCGAGTGTTCGAAGAATCCACGGGCCATTGAGGCACGCGAGGGCGATGACAGGCATACAGTACAACGATGCTAGCACGCCAGCTTGCGCGAAGATCCAGAGCTGCTCGAACTGCTTGGCACCGTACGATTGGGCGCAGAGCGTCGCAATGGCCGCCCCCAGTCCGCTCGTCACGTTGATCGTCACTTGTCCTTGAAAGAAATCCGAGAGACTCGACGCGGCAAGAACGTGGGGTCCCTGATCGCCGCTCACAGTACCGATCATCATGCCCAGTAGCATCAACGGTGCGATCTCGAGTGTGAGCGTGAGCGTCTGACGATACCAAGGACAATTAGTCACGAGGGAGCGATACAGTTCTAGGAGTCGATCAATTAGCACGTACAATCGGAATCGAGAGCTCCACGAGACACACAGCTTCGTCCTGCAGCATCTGCATGGTCGGCGTCTTGGCGTCGGTGACCATTGCCTCGTACTCTTCCAGGGCCAGCTTCTTGTCGAGCGCCACAAGGTCTACGTCCGGATCCACGTACACACGCTGCTTGCCAGCCTTCACAACAAGCAATGGCGTGCTCTCCTTCGAAGGCACAGGCGAGACACTTGAGCTCGACGCTACTGGGGCATGAAGCGCATGTCCTTCATCGCCAACAATGTGCGCGTGGTGACCGAGCGCACGCACGTCGTCCTGCAAATGCTCGAGCTGCGGCTGCTCGAGCTTGCGGAAGACCTCGTCCTGCACAGCATGCGGCAGGTCCATGGTGGTCACAGGAGAGCGAGTCGAATGCAAGTGGGGATGCCGTCAGCGGAGCAGCGCACGTCATCCGCTGGCTGGGCCACAGCCAGGCTGGCAAGGCCGTCATGCAGAGCGGAGCCGATCGTGTCCGCGTGCATGTGATTCGTCCAAATGAGTCGCCAAGACCAATCGATTCGTTGAAGCCATGCCCATGAACGCTATCTGATTGGCTGATGAAGAAAATACAGCGTTCGGATTGGTTATAATGCGTTTGCGGAATGAGTGTCGCGTTTATCCATGATGATCTGATTGATGAAGATGGCCACTTCCTGCTTTTTGATTATGAAGCTGTTTGAAGTGGCGGACACACCACTCGGTTAGTCGAATGCATGAACGGCAAGTGCTGTATGACAGCTGAACCATACAATACGAGACTCCACGCTTCGTCCGCCTGGAGGCGGGTTGCCGGACGGACGGTTGAGATATTGGTCAGATCAGATGGCGTGACACAGAATAGCTCATGAGAGCCACCACTCGTTTCTGCATCACCCGACGAATGCAAGATACTCTATTGATACTAGTTCATGGTACTCGTGCTGGGGCTTCCCATGGCTCGGTACATGTATGAGTTTCAACTGGCAAATGCTCACGCTCGACTTATTGGGAAGACAATATTTGTTTACAGAGGCATTGAGTGGAGGCATTCGACTCTCTCCTCGGAAGGAAGGAATACAAATATAAAATTTCGGAGTACTTGATCACGCAGCAGGAGCATCTTTCTCGACATGGACATGGGCGTTGAGCGGGCGTCATGAGCTATCTTGTGCCAATCGAGCCGAAGCAGCCACACTCCTGAGACAAGGAGGAAGCCTGCAGTCCCCACGAGCTGCCCGTCCCATAGTCCGAAGACGCCGGAGTCTGCATTCACAGCAAGCAGTACCCCCACAGGAACTGCGATGACGATGAGGAGCACGAAATTGAGCTGCGCCCAGAGCCACTGCGCCCCGCAGGCCTGGAAGATGGCCTGTGTCGCGATGACGCAGCCCATGATAGGCACGAACGGGAGCAGATCAACCGAGATGCGACCGGCCACTTCGATCGTTTGCGAATCCGAGGTGTACGCACTCGTGTAGTCGTATGCGAACAGCCATATGAAGAGCACAGCAACAGCAGAGACGACGAGCATGAACCCAACAACGAGAGCGCTGGCGAGGGAAGCACGACGAAGCTGACCAGCTCCGAGGTCATTGCCGACACGCACAGTGCCAGCGACACTGAGACCCATCATAGGAATGGAGCCTAAGAGCACAAGCGTTGACGCGATGCTGTTGCCACTCATGACGACATCTGCGTGAGGCAAAAAGCCGCAGAGCAGCGCAACGATGTTAAATCCAGCAGACTGAAACATCGTGAGTAGGATACAACTCCCTGTCAATGGCCATAGCTTCCAAGCCAGGCGGTTGGCTTCTTGGCACTTCCAACCTGGCCACGCTTCGCGGAAGACAACGTTCTGGAGAAGGATTGGCGCGAGCAGGATCATCTTGACGATGCTGCTGACAATAGCTAAGAGGGCAATGCCGATATAGCCGAGTGACGTATGGAATCCGAGAAAGTAAGCCACTGGCAGGCTGACAACGTAAGAAAACGCGGATGCCAGTGTGAACGGTGTCGCCACGTTCTGTGCTTGCATCGCACTGTGCGCGACGGTGTAGATGAAGGCAAACGGCAGTGAGGACACGGCAATAAGGATGAACTGTCCTGCGACGCGAGCCAGCTCAGGGTCTTGGCCAAGCGCGGTGAGAAGACGAGGCCCATTGAGAGTTATGATTGTGATCACAGGCAGACAGTAAAGACTCACTACAACGCCAGCTTGAGCATAGAGCCACAACTGCTCGTACTGCCGTGCTCCATAGGATTGTGCGCAAAGCATCGACACAGCTGCTCCGAGTCCACCCACAACGTTCAGGATAATCTGCCCTGGAAGAAATCCGAGAGACTGTTTGCTACGAGAACTTTCGCTGCCTGCGAGCCGCTGACGTTGCCGATCAGCATGTTTGTGAACACTGGGGACAAAGCTTCCATGACAAAAGTCAACGTCTGTGGCACGAAACGCGTGAGCGTGAGGGATGGTATACTGATGAGCAGTGCAACGGGCATCGTACAATGAGAAGTGAGAGAATGACGAGTGACGCCACTTCTTTGAGAATCGCGAGCGCAGGGGCAGTCGCATCAGCTTCAAGGATGTCGTTCTCGTCCTGAAGGAGCTTCTCGTCAAGAGCATCGAGATCGACGTCCGGGTCAATGAACACGCGCTGCGTTCCCGCCTTGACAACAAGCGGAGACGATTCTGTCACTAGCTTGTGGGGCTCATCACGCAACTCATCAACAACATGCGCGTGGTGCCCGAGAGCACGAACGTCGTCATGTAGCTGGAGAACTTGAGGTCTCTCAAGTCGAGCGAAGACGATGTCATGTGCAGCGTAGGACAGCTCCATCGTGTCGGCTGGACAAGCCAAATCGAAGACTGGAGAGCTGTCATAGCATAAAGTGAACTGATGGGATGCGTATGTACCGTCAGATTGGTCTCACCGGTCAGCTGTGACCAATACGATGAAGCGTAGCCATGTCATGATTGGCTAGAAGATTGAGGAATGGTGGGAAGAGATTGGTCAAGGATGACGTCGGGGCGCGAGAACTTGACGGTCATGCGCACAATTAATTACACAGCAAACACGCCCACACTACCTCTCGACGCCTTCGGTGACTCTGGGTTCGAGTCATCCGTGGCAAAGCCAATCCCAGAGCTACCACGAGATGGGCGCTTCATGGCTGTCGTTCTAGAGAACTTGGGTTTCGGAGGCAGAGCCGCTGCGGCTGCTGCTTTTTCTGCTTCCAATCTTGCTTCCTCTGCTGCTTTCTCTTCTCGGGCAGCTGTGATTCCTCGTCGAAGAGCCGATATCCATCGGTCCGCCTCGACCTGACTCTCGGCCAGAACAAGTAACTTGCGACCTGATTCAAGCGTGATTTCGAAGCAGTGCTTGCGTGTGTGTACAATGTGAACATGAACAGCAAATGCACTGCCGAGAATCGCACCATCTTCTGTCTTGTAATAGCGAAGAAGTGATCCGTACAAAGTGAAAAAGCGCTCCTTCCACGACTTGACATGACCACCTTCTTTCCGTAGCCAACCGCTGTACATCGCCATGTTGGCGTTGAAGTGTGCGTTCACGGCTAGCCTCTTGTCAAACTCGCCATGATTGCTACTTTCCATCACGTCTTCTTCTCCGATGTCGTGCAATCCATCAACTTCATCGACGTCAGAGTCTTCGTCGGTGAGAGGAAACACGAATGTATTCGTTGACGCCAAGATGGCAAAGTCGTCCTCGTCGTTCACCGATTCGGCATGCTCGAGTTGTCGCTGCTGTTCATTGTCTTCCTCATCATCATCCGAATCAGCACCATCGATTCCTTCGTGATCAACACCCACTTCGTGACCTTCCTCTTCCATGTTATTGGTGCTCACACTGTGCCGTTCCTCTTCAAGGCGCTCGAAAGCGGTCTTGAATGCTACACACCATGTGACGAATTCATCAACGTCGGCAGCTACTAGCACAAGGACGCGGCCAGTCGTGAGCGTGACATCCAAAGTAAACGCTCGGGCATCACCAAAGGCGACGCGCATCACTAGTCCAGTTCCCAGTGGCGCTTCACCAACACCTCGCGCATACGTGAGCACACGACCACGGAGCACAACATATCGCTGCTTCCACGACTTGAAGTTTTTGCCTTGTTTTAGAAGCCATCCGCGTCCGATATCCAACGGATCTCCAAGTGAATCACTGCTTGTGGTACTATCAGAGAATTGAGAAATCGTGCTGGCTCGCGTCGACTCACTCGTCGAGGTTTGTTTCTCCATCGATAAACGGAAGCCACCGTCGCCTGTAGTCCCGCCTTGGAGCGACTCCATCCATTCACGAATTTCGCCCGCAGAGTCTGCCGTTACCCGCAGAACACGACCACTCTTGAAGAAGATATCCAGTCCATTGGCATGCTTCACGCTTGGTTGGGCACGTACGACGTCTCCTTCTCCCTTGAGCACTTTCATGCCTACGCTCTCGTAGTATTGCAGCTTGCTTCCTTCAAGAACAAAGTATCGTCGACGCCATGACTTCATACGCTGACCCTCCTTGCGCAACCACCCTGCTTTCCTCAGGGTCCCACTTTCGCTTCCTGCTCTCATCACATCCGAGCCGCGAGGACCCATGTACTCTGACCCTCTCGGTTGAAAGCTCAACGTGCTGACAGCCTTCATGAGGAATCGACCTGATGGCTCAACTGGGGGAGGCGCTCGATCCAGCGACGACGGTTCTCGGTCCATCAGTTCACACAGCGCTTTAAGCCACTTATCGTATTCACTCTGCGTGTCTGTCGCAGTCGTGAGCCACTTGCCATCGTCCAGTTTGATCTCGAGTTGCAATGCACTGAAGCCAAGTCGCAGATCAATCACCGAGCCTTCTCCCCTCGAGCTTTCGCCAGGGTTATCCGAGTACTGCAGCACCGAGTGCTTGAGCGTGAAGTATCGCTTCTTCCACGATGTAGTACGGTATCCCCGCAAATAGAGCCACCCATCGCAGTCCATGTCAAGCGCACTATCCACTCCTAAGAAGGGCGCCGATTTGTCAGCAACAGCGTCACCAAAGCATGGGGCACGATGGATCGCGCGCGCCAGTGCGCGATCCCAGGCTTCAACCGTGGCGAAGCTCTCGCCCGCAATACGAAGAATGCGGTTCTGATCCGAGTAAATATCAAGCGCAAACTTGCGCGATGCGTTAATGTTGACGCTTTGCACGCGCACTTCTCCGAGCGGCGGCTCGCCCTGCGCCGCATGGTACTGGATGCGCTTGCCACGCAGCGTAAAGTATCGCCGCTTCCACGTCTTGAAGTTCTGTCCTTCCTTCATGAGCCATCCTTCCATAGCAATCGCGCCCTGTGAGCCACTGCTCGCCTTGGCCCGCGCTGCCTGTACTTCCTGGGCCACTTCGTCCAGAATCGCCTTGATCTTGCGGTACCATTCCATGCACTCGTCGTTGCTCTCGAGCTGCATGAGCATCTTCTGGTTCTTGAGTTGGCCTCGCACGAGCAGTGCATTATGGAAGTCGGGCGTGAACTCGACGTCCGCCACCTTCAGTCGGCCCTTCTCCCCCAGGCCCTTGCCACTCGGCGACCGCTCGGCAAAGTAAATGAGCTCGAGCCCCTTGAGCACGAAGTAGCGGCGCTTCCAGTTCTTCACGATGCTGCCCTGCTTGCTGCCCCATCCGCAGTGGTCGCAGTAGCTGCTCGTGGGCTTCCGCGTCATGGAGGCAGCGCCAATGGAGGCCATGTGCGTCCGTCACAGCGCAAAAGAGCGACTTGGACCATGGAGGTGGTGGGCAACGTGGTGTGGACCACACGAACACGAGATGTAGAAACCATAAATCACGATTACTATCGTTGTAAACGGCAACTCATCACGTGAGAGGACATGTTTAGGGGTGCGGTTGCCAACCGATCGCCTCTACCGCCGGGTCGTGAACCGGTGGCTGTGATCACGAGAATAGTCTCTCTCTCTTGTGGCGCAATCTTAACTGGAAACGCATCGCACACCCTTTGTCAGGTCTCAGCGTCAGTGAGGTTGATTTTTGGAGGCGTTTCCGGCATCGACGATTGCCTGTCTGGCGACCGCGTGGCGAACCCTCCTGTGGCAACATTGGTTGTCAAAATCATCCTGTTGGAGACTCATTCGACCATTATTTCTGGAGTTGCCAAACGGCATAGGAGCTCTGGGCACACGTGACCCAACAATGGGGTCGTCTCGGATCCTTCCCAAA
>KE464653.1:0-13547 GCA_000387445.2 Pythium aphanidermatum DAOM BR444 | reverse complement strand
GCTGCCTGTGTCGCAGGTTCATCATCGCACATCGGCAAGGGCTGATCGCGACAGAGAACCCTTTATATCCAATATTATGCTGTCCTTCAATACATTCAATCATACCACATAAACGTAAATGCGATTTCAGTGACCTGTAGGATCTGATTAATCAGCGTCCCGTGTCCTACGTCGACCACATGGCGGCGGACAGTGCAATGGTGCCGCCTCGATGGTGGACAGACCGCCCTCAAGTCCCGCAACCTCCCTCCATCGAGTCCGACGGCTCTCGATGATGATCTCCTTCACAGCAGACGCCTGTCCACTCTCATGAGGAGGCGTCATCTCTTCCTCTGCCGGCCGACGGTCTCACTTCCAGTCGCGAATCTCGCTCACAACTCAACAATGCACACTCGTCCCACGCTCCCTGTTCGCGATTTCACAGTCATTCGCATCGCCACAGTGGTTACTGTGGAGACTGCCGATGCCTCGCCGTCGCCTGCCAAGTCGCTGGCTCCGACTCCCCGCCTGCGAGTGCTACCATCCCCACCAATGCTTGTACTCGCTGCGCTGCTGTATCTCGTCGCTGTGTTCGGCTACATCGCAGTGGTCGGCATGCCAACCCACTCAGCGTCGCAGCCGTGGGTCTGGGTTTTGTGTCTGCCCTACGCCATTGTGATGATCCAGAAGCTCCTCAAAACGATCCGCTCGATGGAGACACACAACTCAAGCGACCTCATCACCTCTGAAGGAGAGAGCGAAGACGAGTTTGGCACGCAAGAAAGCCACGACGCCATCGCAGTTGTCGGTGACGTGTGCATATACATCGTCGGCATCCTGCTCATCTGCTTCTTTGTGCTCCCATGGCAAGTCTACGTTGATTAAAACTATGAAATATTAATTAGGAAAAATGTACCATTAGAAGAAGACAAGCACTGACGTGGTTCCTTCGACTCTGTGAGTGTGCTGATCCAACACTTTAGGATTAGAAACTTTATGAAGGCTCAGTTACGATCTCCAGTCCTTCTTGGATGGTTTGGGAAGTCTCTACCAACAGGCGCAAAGTATTCAAGGTCTATTCGTCCTCGGTAGGTGGAGCCCCGATACGCTGCACTTGATGCAGCATCAGTTCGACGGGAAGCAGCGAGCTGTCATGAGTGAGCACGACGTCAAATCGGCTGAGGTAAGGCTCGAGACGCTCATCGACTCTGTCATTAAGGAATCCAACACGCAGAATTTGATCATCGTGCACATCGAGTCCACTGGACATGTTGGCGTCTTCTAGCGAATCTCCAAGCAACAAGATATTCTCACGCTTCTGTAGCTGGCATTGCTGCCAGAAAGGAGTATCTGTGACGACACTGGCATTCTTGTTCAACGAATGGATGAGCTATACAGTCATCACCGGTGTCAACACCTCCAACACCCACTGAAAAATGAACTCAAGTCGACGCACCTTGCCATCGAACCCAGTAACCAAGCCGTCATCTGCAAAGCGCATCATGTTGCCAACGACGTGCACATTCTTAGGCACGGCACCGCGTGGTGTCTTGGCGTACTCCTTGTCGAGCACAGCGTGGATCACATCGTAAAGACCTGCTGAGAAGATGAGCGTCGGCACGTCCTGCTCGGCTAGCACCTCAAAAATGTCGAAAAACCCATCGCGGAAAGATACATCACTCGCTTCAACGGCCTGCTTGATGATGTCACGTGTAAGTCCATACTCAATGAGCGTGTCGTGCTCTTTGTTCCACCACTCAATGAGGAATGGCAGCTTTTCATCATTGGACAGTGTCACGGACTGCTCAATCGGATAGTACGTCTGGAACAACCGGCGTCCGATGACCTTCACCTCTGGGTTCAGCTCATCGCTCTTCATGAGGATGCCATGCGAGCTGTCGCCTCGCTCGCCCGACGGCTTGAATGCCGTCGTCAGTGTGAAGTCAAAGTCCGCGATCACCACGAGCTTGTCAATACCATCGGTCGAGAAATTCTTCCACTTCTTCGCGAACTCGTCTGCCATCCATTCGTCCTCACCTCAGCCACATTACACCGAGTTCTTCGACCACAACGCACCTGGATCGCGTACAAACATCATCGGTCGCGGGCGTCCGAGCGCATCCCTGCGGTGGCTCTCCTGGCCCTCCTCTGCCCGCGCCGCCACGCTGGCGCTTGTACCAGCCCATGCACTCACTGCACACGCAGCTGCAGCGCCATACACAACTCCAGGCACGCGCAATCCACGTAGTAATCGCGTCGCCATCTCTTGTCCGTTCGTCTGCGATCAGTCAGATGCATGGATCCCAAGAGTGTTGGTCTTGAGTCCCAAGAGTGAAGGTCTCCTCAGGTTCTGAGTCTGAGTAAGCGTAGCTCTTCGGGTACCTGAGGCTGTCACTCTGGTATTGTCCCCGTCGTGACCACCATGCAGCTTCTCGCGCGTGCTCGCTCTCTCCGTTACGCTGTGCCTGCGGGCCTGGCGCTGTCTCTGGGCTCTGTGGCTACTGCATCCGTCCACAATGAGGCGCCGTCGGTGGCTTCAAAGCGAACGATCCAGGCGCAGCCGTCAATGATCATCAGCAAACCCGGTAAGACGGAGAGGACTTCACCATCGAAATGGTTGTGTAATTTTCAACGTGTCCGTGGTGTAAATGGTTGTAGATGTATTTGCACGCAAGTGGAAGAAATTTTGTACCGACGGACTGGACAAGTTGATCGTGATCTCGGACTTCGACCAGACATTGACGCCGCAGTACAAGCCCAATGGCGAACATGCGGGCAGCAGTCATAATGTGCTCATGACCAGCAAGTTCATGGATCCGGAAGTTGTCACGCAAGAGAAAGAGCTGTTCAAGAAGTATTTCCCGATTGAAATGTCGCCGACACTTTCACAGGAGGAGAAGCTGCCGTATATGATTGAGTGGTGGAGCCAGGCGCATGGTCTGCTGGTCAAGCACAAGCTGAAGAAGACGCAGATCGCGGATGCAGTCACGCACGGCCACTTGCCATTTCGTCAAGGCTTCATGGAGATCTTCAAAGTGCTAGCACAAGAAAATGTGCCGACGCTCATCTTTTCTGCTGGATTATACGATGTGATCCACGAGGTCTTGTATCAAGAGTTTCGTCGCCATGGCTTCGACACGACGCCCAAGAACGTGCATGTTGTGTCCAACATGATGCAGTTCGACGACAAGGGTGTTATCACTGGCTTCCAAGGCAGCGTAAGTGGCGCCGTATGACAGTCGGAACTAGAATGCTGGAGAGATGACTGAGAGGGCTGTTCTCGTTGTAGCTGATCCACTGTTTCAACAAGAACGCAAGTGTGCTGCTCGACACGCCATTCTATCAGCAGTGCAAGATGCAGCAGCGTCGCAACATTCTGCTATTAGGCGATTCGCGTGGCGACATCAACATGTCCGACGGTCTTGATGTAACCGAGGACGAGATCATTCGTGTTGGCTTCCTTAACGTGCACGTGAACGAGTCACTCGAGGACTATCTCCAGCTGTACGACGTTGTGCTCACGCATGACGCTAGTCTGCTGCCTGTCGAGCTGCTTATCCACCAGATCCAGTAGCCGTATTCATAGCAGGATTCATTTTCGAATGACGCTCACCCCACAAATAGCTGATGGCTCTTTTTCGTGGTGCTGTTTCACTACCTTGTTCCTGTCTTGGGCGCTGTTAGCAAGCCTCCTTGGCATCCTGCTGCTCGGACGAACCACCCCCCGGATCGGTCCTCCTCTCTTCCTCGGTCTCTAGTGTCGAATCGACCGGGATGACCGCAAGCGGTGTACGCGCGGCCAACGGTTCGATGAGCTCTGCGAGTCCTGAGACCGCCTGCTCGGCCCCTTCTTCCCCTAGAAAGCCCAGTCATTCAGTCGCTCCTCAAGAGAATCAGGCACCTGTCAAGCCACCAGCGAAGCCCTCCACTCCGTCATCAACGCAGCGATCCACATCTTCGAGATCGTCCCCTCCAGCAGGTGAAGCAGGGGAAATTATTGGTGATTATGCCCTGGGGGAGACGATCGGCAAGGGTACCTTTGGCAAAGTGAAACTGGGGCTTCACTTATTGACGGGGGAGAAAGTGGCCGTCAAGATCCTCGAGAAGAAACGCATTGTCGAGATCGCAGACGTCGAGCGCGTGGCTCGCGAAATCAAGATCCTCAAGCGCAATCGCCACGTCAATGTGATCCAGCTCTTCGAAGTGATCGACTCCCCCGAGCGCATCTTCCTCATCATGGAGTATGTTGACAGTGGCGAGATGTTCGAGTATATCGTCGCCCATCACCGCATCCGAGAGCAAGAAGCCGTCGTGCTCTTCCAGCAGATTGTCGATGGTCTCGACTACCTGCACGCGAACGAAGTCACTCATCGCGATCTTAAACCTGAGAACCTCTTGCTTCAAACGTGTGGCGCCATGCCCACGGGTTTGCTGGTGAAGATCGTCGACTTTGGACTGAG
This sequence comes from Pythium aphanidermatum DAOM BR444, assembly GCA_000387445.2. Taxonomy (NCBI): domain Eukaryota; phylum Oomycota; class Peronosporomycetes; order Pythiales; family Pythiaceae; genus Pythium; species Pythium aphanidermatum. The sequence goes on along the minus strand of KE464653.1, from coordinate 9,108 downwards.
TAACACCCACGACGGCGGTCGATTACTGCGAACGGCATGTGGGTCTCCGTGCTACGCGGCACCGGAGATGATCCAGGGAAAGCTGTACAAGGGTCCATTGGCCGACATTTGGAGCCTTGGTGTTGTGCTCTTTGCAATGGTCTGTGGGTATCTGCCGTTCGAAGACAGCAACACCAACATGTTGTACAAGAAGATTCTCAGTGCCGACTACAAACTCCCTCCCTTCCTCTCCCACGTACGTGCTGATGTATTCACTTGAAACTACTTTACACAGTCGGCTGAGCCAGAGACTGTTCGTTGTGCCCCACAGGCAGTTCAGGACTTGATCCGACGTATTCTCGAGACAAACCCGGAGAAGCGATACACAGTCGAGATGATCCGACAGCATCCGTGGTTCACAAGCGCTCGAGTAGTGCCTCGAAGTCTCTCATTCTCGGACAAAGGTGATGATCCACGTGTTCGAGATCATATCCTCAGTCAGCTGGCCACGGTCGGGCTCGATCCGGCCGCTGTGGCCGACGCACTCGTGCACAAAGCTCACAACGCACTCACCGCAGCATACTACTTGCTCTACAAGTGAGTCGCTGGTGAACGGACTGAGGTGCTTGGGTCATTATCGCTGACCCTGTCGTTGAGTAGCAAACTGCTTCGATTGATGAAAGACCATCCTCCTCCTCCGCAGCAAGCAGCATCTCGACCATCACCACGGCAGGAGAAGAGTAACGGCACTCCACGGCGACCAGAGGCCGCAGTGCCGGACGAGGTGCGGACGGCAGGGGTCCGTAAAGAACCTGTCCCGATCAAACCTCCGAGTAGTGCTGCTGTGACTCCTCCTATGGTCCAGCTAGCAGGGGCTGCGGGAGATGCATCCGCACCACAGCGACGACGCATCAGTGTGGCCAGCCCCCACTCCACGGGCGTCACAAGAACCCCATCACATGGACCTCAGGCGTCTCCACGGTCAAGTGTCCCGACATCTCACGCCGCTGCTATCGTCAAGCGGCCGAGTTCCGTACGAAGTGGCCGAAACCTAGTGTTCATCACCAACGGAGGCGTATCGGCACCAACTAGCGGCCAGTCCATGGCGTCTCCTTCTTCAAATGGCAACCATCCTCAGCGCCCGCATGCGCCTACGTCGACAGCTGCACGACCTCCATCACAAGGTGGCTCACGAGTGTCGGGTAGCAGCAACGGGGTTGTGGCGCTAGCTCCGTTGTTCCCTCAGATACAGAAGCGAGCCTCGCACTCGGATGCTTCGACTCGACGCCACACAATCATTGAGCCACAGGCCTCACTGTCTTCACCGTCTGCACAGCCCAGCCAGGCGCTCACACGGCGAGTGACCCACGGAGCCACGTCGACGGTGTCTTCGCCATCACCACCCCCAACTCACGTGTCCCCACATCCGCCGGCTACGAAAGAGGATGACACACGCGTAGCTGTCGCCCACACGACAGCCCCACAGCGAATACCTCCCCACAGACCCACCGCAGCACCCTCGTCGTCTACAGTAGCGCCTCAGTTCTCACAGATACTTTGAACACGCGTGAATCTCGAAACCCAGTAGCGTTTCCTATTAGCATCTCATCTTTTCCCACCACGTGTCGAAAGCTCAAAGCGTGATTTCTTCGATGTCCGCCTCGCCGGTGCCATTCTTCAATGAGCCTTTTGCCCGCCGTCTTCTGCCTCTGAAGCGCCATCGCGAGTGCTGTAGAACCAGTTAGTGGCCGTGCAACAGCACCTCCTCCCGCAGCTAAAGCTGTGGTCGTGGGTCGCTTTGGGGATGCAGGCAGATCCTCCATCGTGGCTGTCACGAGTTGTTGGCACAGCTTCTCGATCGTCCCAAGGGTTTCTTCGAGCTCTTCCATCCGCTTTGCTTTCTCTTTGTTGCTATCAATTAGAGCTCCAAGTCGCTGGGTGAGTTCATTTTGCTTGGCTTCATTCTCTTCTCGTTGTTCTCTCTCCTCTTGACTTCGCTTCGCCTCTCTTGCGGCTTCTTGCAGCTGCATTTGCTTCTCGAGTTGGCGTTTAACCTGAATGGTGAGCTTCCGAGACGCGATATTTCCACCATGCGCCCGAGAGCCAACGCTGTCTGCGCTCACAACGCCCATCATACCAGCCACCATAGGGTCCACCTTGAACATTTTCTTCCCCGTCCGTAGTTCGTACAGAGCTCGTTTGAGATCTGCGACCAGTAGTTTGGCGGCCGGGCGAAGTCCTTTTGAAAACGGATACTTGCGCAACTGCTCCAACTCTCGGCGTTCTAACCTTCGCAGCTGAGCTTCGATGTCGCTGATGTTACCGTCCATTGTGGTACTCTCAGACCGTATCAACGCCGCTTCTTCAGCTTCTTCTTCCTCTTCTTGTTCACTCATCGTTTGGGCGTACGCGTCATTGATAATGGCCAAGAACACATTCAAGACGATTAGGATAAGAAGAAGATAGAACATCACGTAGTAGATCGGACCCAACGTCTGATGGGCCTGCGTGATCGCGATGTAATCGAGGTCACCAGCGACAGCCTGCAACAAAGTCACAATCGATGCGCCGAGAGTTCGGAAACCATCAACATGGAAGTTGAAAAGGAGAAACCCCATTTGTGCAAAACCAAAAATGCACGTCATTAAATACACAAGGAACCACAGCAAATCTCCGCTTGCGCGTCGCAGAGTGCGAAGCAAGAGACATATACGCTTGCTCATCTGCGTGTACTTGAGAAACTGCAGCCAGACGAGACCGGCATTAATGCTGTTCAAGAGTGCGTCGATGTCTTGAATGTATGCAAAAGAATGAAATGCTGGAATCTCAGAGGGAGAAGCCGCATCAATTGACTTGGCAACCTGGCCGCTCAACGTTCCATAACTGCGATCAATCACAAACAGGCGAAAACCGATGACGCCAAGAAACATGATGAGATGTAGCGTCTCGATCGTGTGCCATAGTCGGTCGTACGCCATGTACGTTCGGATACCCATGGTGTACCACTTGACCAACAGGTTTTTCCACCGCCACAAAACAAATGCGACAACAACAAGCTCAAGCACGATGCGTGCTGTGTCACTTGGTGTCGAGTACCGGAACATGTCAATGACAACATCAGAAAAAGACGCGAAGACGCCACCTGTCGCGGGGAATTCGAACGCGAGGTGGACGATGTTGAAAAACTGGAAGTACGGGTTGTAGATCGTCAAGTCGACAAAGAGGACGCGAGTGGCGAGGTCCAAGAAGCGGTTTTGTTTCATTTCTTGCAAGATTCTCGCTGCGGAGGCCCCATCAAGCGGGAGATCGACTACATACCCTGATCCGGGGAACGTAGTCGCGTACCCACGAGCATGACCAGCTCCAGTTTCGTCCGAGGAGCTCCAGTTGTACGAGAAGACAGGCGTCGGAATCTCTACTCCGGGTCCGTTCGGATTCGGGTCAACACATAAGTTGCTGAAACCAACAGGTTGTTCATAGACGCATTTACAGTGCACGCTGCATTGCGCTGTGCATTGTGCTGTATACCGGAAGCGTTCAACACCGAAGCGATCGCCACAGGCTCGATCACAATCACTGTTACATGTCGTCAGGTCATTGTACGTTTTGGTGGTTTCCTTATCGGCGAAAAATGTCTTGGCAAACTGGAAACACAGCGATGCGATCAGCGGGTCGCGATTTAGAATCGGCCCAAATCCATCTTTTTGCTCGTACCCTGGAGTGAATCGACCGTAGCAGAACGAGACAAGCGACGAATACTCGGGCATCCTCTTTAACACTGGGCATGAGTCAGGCTTCACACGCAACGATCGGAGGCGGACACCACCAAGCAATCGGTTATACGACAGCATCACTGCCGCTTTGTCGGACGCATCGTCGGACAGGCTCGTGCCGTAAACAGCGTCGACAAAGGGGCCCTGCAGGAACGCGAACACGTCGCCTTGGTCCAAGATACCGACAAAGCGCTTCTGCGTTGTGGACAATACACTGTCCTGTTGGATGCTGACTTCAAAATCTCGGTCGACGAGAACAGCTTTGACTCGGTCCGCAAAGAAAAACGCGTGCTTGTCTCTGCCCACGACGGCTGTCGCGAGGAGGAAGAGCACGAGAAAGACCGTGAAGGAGAACGCCTCGGCGAGTGACCCAAACGGCACAGGAGCTCCACTGATCCGCTTGTACGATTCATCACGCAGGAATGGTGCGGGTTTCTGATTCACGGACGGTCGAGTGTTGACAGTACCAAGCGACTTGTGGAACCCAGGCTGGAGATTTGCGTCAACTGGATGGGAGGCATCCAGCACTTCGTCCGTCTTGGCAGTGGCCATCTCAATGTCGTGGTCCTCTCCCGTGGCGCTGCCAGTGCCATTATCATCGGTCGTGGCGTGACGCTTCATCGAGTCCGTGGGCACTGCTCCATGTGACGCATCAGCAACTCGTCAGCACGAAAAGACGCGACGCCAAAGGTACGATCTGTAGATAGAAACTCTATGCAACATACAACAGCCCCATGACTCGACTGCGGCTCTATCTGTTCTCGGGAGTGACGGTGTTGCTGCCATGAGAATGGCTGCGTCCGAGTCCTGGTAGCGGCGGCAGAGGAGAACTGGCATCTTCCGACGCACCACCGAGTCGTGGCGACGCTGCTGACGCCGAACCGACCGAGTCGAGTCGACGTTTCTTGACTGGCGTTGGCGTGCTTTTCGCTCGCGCTTCGGCGATCAACAGCTCCTTTAGTTGTTGAAACTTCTCGTGCTTCTCGTGCGATAGCTTTTCCAGTTTCTCCTCCATCTCCTACAACGACCACCAACACGCGCATCAGTCGTAACTAGCTACCTCCTTCGACTCCACCTCCCTCTCACTCCACCTACCTTGAGCTGCTGTTTGGCTCGTTCCAGCTCTTCTTTTTCTCTCCGCTTGGCTTCTTCCGCTTCTTTCTCCTTTTCTTCTCTCTCCTTCTTCTTTTTCCTTTTGCTCCTCCTCTTCTTCCTTCTTCTTCTCTGCTTCTTCCTCCATTTCCTGTCCTCCCTCTCCGCTTTCCTCCTCTCCTTCCTCCAGCCCAAACGGCACCAGTCGTGTGTGCCTCATACGCAGCATCTTCTTCCAGTTCTTCTCCCTGCATTTACGCTGAATCGCCCTACAACTCGCCTCGGTCATCGCCATGTCTCCGTCTTCTCCGCTTCCGTTCGTACCTCCTTATCGCCCTTTCTTTCGCCCTGTTCGTCACCTTGGGCGCCGCCAATCGGAAGCGATGCGGGATGAAGCTGTGGATGTCTGTGGCGCCTCCCAGGGAGCCGTCCGGGTTCCTCGCATACGCTCTGCCGCTCATACTGGTGCGGTCGGAATGGTACGTTCGAAGATGGAGGGGTACGACGTACCCCTCCCTGCCTCCAGGGTAACCTGGTTACCCCCGTTGTGAATGTCGTCCGAATGTGACTTAAACGTGGGCTGAAGTAACGCTATGAAGGGGGATACGGTGGGGAAAAGCGCACCAAAAGAGAAACGGGGAGAACACGACGACACCATGAGCATTGATCTCAGCGCACTGCAGAAGGAAGCCGAGGCGCTGCGCGCCGCAGTTGACAGTGGGAATGTGCAGGCGGCGAAGCCACTTCTCACGAAGCTGAAGGTGCGTGCAAAAAGCGTCGAAATCGACCCAGAAACGCCCAAGATATGGAGAGCTTAACATGGTGCATGACGCGACAGATCGCACTCACGACGCTGCCGTCGCTGCCACCGAGCACGGAGATGTCGTCCACAGCCGCACAGGAGCGCGCCGTCGCACGCCACGTGCTGGAGAGCGCGACGATCCTCAGCGTCCTGAGCGAGGACATTGCGGCGTTCGAACGCAGCGTCCTGCAGCTCAAGGTGTACTACAGCCCAGCCATTGGCTCGACGCTGCCGCCGTCGCCACTGCACTTCCCGATCCTCGGCACGCGACTGCTGCAGCTGCTGGTGGAGAACCGAATGGCCGAGTTCCACAACGAGGTGTGTGGCTAACAGACTGCCTGAGTGACGTGGGACTGACAAGTGAGGGTGTTGCAGCTGGAGCTCATCCCGGACTCGAGCCGTGACGATGCCAACATCGCGTTCGCCATCAAGCTCGAGCAGTACTTGATGGAGGGCAGCTACAACAAGGTGCTGGAAGCCCGAGCCCATGTACCGAACCCATTTTTCAAGTTCTTCCTGTCGCAACTGCTGCAGACTGTGCGCGAGAACATCGCCGATTGTGCCGAGATCGCGTACCAGTGCCTGGAACTGAGTGACGCGCAGAAGATGCTGATTTTCGACTCGTCCGCGGAGCTCGCGGCGTACGTGCAGGAGCGCAAGCCTGAGTGGACCGTGCGTGACAACTACATCTGGTTCAAGGCCCCCGAGAAGAGCCTCGGAGCCTCTGATATCCCGTCTCTCAAGCTGGCAGGAGAGATGCTGTCGTATGCCACTGAGCTCGACCGTATTGTGTAAGCATGCGAACACCAATCGTCAGTAAACAACAAGGCGCCGAGATTCAAAGGACTGGATATACTCATACTTTCACACTTATCGTTCTTGTTACTTCTGAACCATTTGCTTCATTTCTTGGACTTCTTGCGAGACGGCCCGGACACCACTGTCCCTGGCTTCGCCAAACTCGCACGACTCGTTTTCTCCAGCCAAATCACGGTCTTCTCAGGCAAATTCGACTTGATCTCCCAAAATGCTTGGGGTTGGTTCTTCCACTGAATCAAGTACAGGATCTCGTCTCTCCCAGTGAGGATATTCTTTGCAACTTTTCGCTGCAAAAACTTGTCAATTTGAAACCCACATGCACGTTTAGCTATCTCCCGATCATGAAAGAACTGGATCAGGCGATTTGGAATATTTGCGTCAGGCTCCCACGTAAGCTCATCGTAACCTTCCCACTTGACAAGAAATAAGTCAGCTTCTTTCGTCGCCCGACCACTATTGTTCAACATGGTACGTCCTGGTTTGACCTCGAGAATTGACTCAACAACATACACATCGTCCTCATTGAGATCAAACATATCTTCATCGGCATCGGTGGACGATCCATCTTCGTTTGCAGCATGAAATTCAGCTTCGTCTTCACTTTCAGACTCAACCTTCTTCCTTGCCTTCTTCGTAGGCGTAGAACTCTTAGGAACAACAACCGCACCTTTTGCCTTGCTCGTGAGTTTCGCATTTCCATTAGGCTTCTTGGCGGGCGAGGCACGTTGCTTCAACGGCTGTTTCGCGGCCGATTTCGGAGGAGGTGGTGGAAGCTTAGGCTCCCTGACCACTTTTGCATGCAGCTCGTAACTTTCTTCTTCCTCATCTTCGTCACTGTCTTCGAGTACAATTGCACTTGTTACAGATGAACCATCGCCGACAGATAACGGCCGCTTCTTCCCCTTCGCTGAACTAGCTGCGGGGGTGGTAGTAGTACTTGTCTTTTCCTCCGTTGGGGCCTCAGAGTTGTAAGAAAGATAAGTAGGCACGGCTGCAGGATCCGATTTTAGCTCTTCTTCTCGAATTCGGGCGGCGACAAGTTTTAGTTGATCAGTCGCAGTGATCAACTGGCCATCTGCAGCAGAGTAGGTACCGTAGTAGTCGACTTGGGTGATGTCTTCACCACATTCGAAGTAGCCACTGGTGCAGCAGGAATTTTGACCCGGAATTCAACGGCTTCGTCCTCTCCTTCCTCTTCCTCTTCCTCTTCGTCGTCTTCTTCGTCCTCTTCACCACTGTTGTATTCCTCTTCACTCTCCTCAGATTCGCCTTCTTCGTATTCCTCTTCGTCCGAATCGACCACAAAACCACCCAACCGACGTTTCTTACCATTCGTAACACCGTTGCTGCCTGTTGAGCGCCTTCGTTCCAATTCTTTCTCGCGTTGTCTTTCTCTTTTGATTGCTTCCCTCCTCAGCCTCTTCTTCTCCATTTTTTCACGCTTTAAGCGATCATCAAGAGTCTCTGAAGTGAGGTCAGGCAGTGACCGCGGCGACGAACCTGCCGAGTTCCTGCCGTTAGCTTTCGCCACTTCGGTTGCATGCCCATCTCGCTGCAGCTTCAAGATCAGCGTCTTCAAATTCCGATTCAGATCCACGTTCTTGCCATCGTCACATTCCATCCATTTCACCAACGCCGCGTACTTCTTCGTGCCTGCTTTGACATCTTCCACCAATGGCACTTGCTGTAACCGCGTCAGTAGATCGTCCGTCGTCGCTTCTGTCACCATCGCCATCTTGGCGCTGTCCAGGGATATCGCTCGTCGCAACGGCGGTCGCTTCGGGCTCTTGTTCCCCACTTGTCCGTTCAGTGGGAGAGGCGGAGGGACCCCAAGCGAGTTGTTGTGGGAGAGCACAGGCGACGGCGCCGCCGATAAGTCCAGTGTTTTGACCCCCGCAGCCCGCGCCTTTGCCGCCTCACGCTCCGCCTTGGCCTGCCGTGCCTGCTCCTTCAGTCGCTGCTTCTCCTGCTCTTTCTCCGCCTTCTCCTTCCTCTCCTTCTCCATTTTCATCTGCTGCTTCTTCGCCTTCCGGGCCTCTTTCTCTACGAGCTGCTCACGCCGACCATCCGCAACACGCATGATCTCTTTCCACACTTCAAGTGGCGAGCCTTCTGCCTTCGACACCCCAGGAGCCGAGTCGTCCGCTAGCAGAAGCTGAAGCGCGTGGTCCAAACCGGCGTGGATCTTGTCATAGAGCGTCACCTTACCGCTGCCTGCGGAGCCATCTCGTGGCGACCCGACCTTCTCCGTGACCGCCGACATCTCGCACGTCTGCTGATGCTGTTCTTATCTCCTAGATCTTCCTGCTCTCTCCAATATCGTCGTAATTTCCCTGTCACTTTCCTCCTTTAGCTCGATGGGTTACCATTCATCATACAATGGCGTAACCTTCGCGCGTTCCGTCCAAAACTTTGCCCGTATGCAAACACTCAAAATACGGAATCCAATACAATACTGTAGTCTCCATCTTAAGTACGAAACAGGACCGTTTGAACTTCCAATAAGTGCGGTTACACGACCTCCAGAATCGTTCGTGACTCAGACTGCACCAGATCTGAGAAAAAGGTAACTAGTTTGCCAGATGATGCTGAGGCAGAATGATGGAGATCGCGGGAGAGGAATCGACTGGGCCACAGCAGCGC
>KE464650.1:3381-13585 GCA_000387445.2 Pythium aphanidermatum DAOM BR444 | reverse complement strand
CTTCACGCCGGTGAAGGAGCAGGTTGAGTCGGAGCTCAAGAGTGGCAAGGCCACTCTCGTGACAATCACTGGTGATATTGGCGAGTTCTTGACCTCAGCTGAAGAAGTGAGCTCTGGCTTCACGAGTGAGGTCCTCGAGGTGACGAAGATGAACCCCGTTGAATTCTACAAGATTTCAGCGGACGCCCCCGAGGCTTCGTGGGATTTCTTCTACGATGCTGCCTCGAAGGCGGCAGCGGAGGCAAAGAACGACAAGATCACGGGGCCACTGAAGACGTTGAAGGAGGAAGTGGATTCGATCGTCGAATCTTCTTCCCCTGACGCATCTGTGGTGTCCTCGAAGGTGGCCAAGTTCTTGGAAAGTGCGAAGGCGGTCTCTCCAGATTTCGAGGATCTATTCTACTCCAAGGGGGACATCGAAATCGAGAAGTATCGTGCGTATGTGGCGTCGATGGGAGTCGAGGGTTCGTCGAGCGGTGTTGGTAGCACGGACGCGGGGTCAGACTCGACTACCATTGACGAGGTGTCACCCTTGACCGGGTCTGCCCCAGGAAGCACCCATGGGTCGTCGAACGCGACTGGCTCAGTCTCCACGACGACACCCGTCCCATCGACAAGCGGAGCGAGTTCCGTGGTTCTAGCCGGCACAGTGTCTGGGTTGGTAGCCGCAATGACTGCCTACGCGTTGTAGAGTGTCTCAACAGTGAATACATGTATGCGTTCGTGACCTGAGATCTCCAAAACGTTATTGATATTCGGATTCATATCTCAACGCATCCTTACACTACTACACTTACAAAACGGCACGTTCCCAATTTGGGCGCTGCGTCTCTCATGAAAGACGCTCTCTCCACTCCGCCGTCGCCACCGCCATCGCCAACGCCGTGGCTAACAAGCAGTCTCCACCTTCTTCCTCTTCTTCTTCTTCGTCGTCGTCTTCATCTCTCCCATACATGTACGTGCCGCTGCACTCTGTGCACGGTCTGCGTCACCACCATCATCTCCTCCTCCACCACGTCCTCCTCCACCACGTCCTCTCACTACTCAACCTTCCACGCTTCAAGCAGCATTCGCCACTTCTTCATGAAGACTCGGGTAAAGCTCGTGACCCGACCACTGCTCTCCTCGCGCTTGTGGTCATAACCGCGGCCAAGTCCGTCAGCACAGATCGGCAGTATGCTGTGTCGACCATAGCAACTTTGCAGATCCTTCAGCGGGTCGATAACCTCGTCAAGTCCGAGACGCTCACAAATACCGTCGCACAGCTCTTCACTCCTGTGAAGCAACAAATGGTGTCGGAGCTCGTGAGCGGCAAGACAACCATCGAGATCCTCAATAAGGCGATGGGTCAGTTCGTGGAGCAAGCTCGTACGGTGAGCCCAGGGTTCGCCAGTCAAGTGCGCATGACGTGGCTGACGACACTTCTAGATGTCTCCATCATGCCCCTGATGCCTCGTGGGATTTATTCTACTTCGCCACCAAAGACGTGGTTGCTAATTTGAAGAATCATCAACTTCTGTCGATGCTCACGACGTTGAAGCAGGAGGTCGACGTCTTGGTGGCGTGCTCGCTCCCCGGAGATGGCTTCGGCGGCGGTGAAACTGACGGCGTTCTTGAAGCGTGGGGAGCCGGTTGTGCCATCGTTTCAGAATCGCGTCAAGCTGGGTCAAGGCAACGAGGTGAGCACGTATCAACTCTCAACGCTCTCGTTGATATCCAAAGGCTCTCAGTCTCGACTTCTTCTGACGCCAAGTCAGGTCCCACTGTGGTGAAGGTGGAGGTGTCTAAGCCGTCTATTGAGTCCGCGTCGGAATCGCTCTCGTCTAGGAGTGGTGAGGCCGAAGATGTGTCGTCCAACTCGACGCTGGACGTTTCCACGTCGCCAATCGTTCCTTCACAGAGCACGTCAAGCTCATTGGTGTTGACTGGTGTCGCGAGCGTGATCGTAGCTGCCATGACAGCTTTTGTATTGTAGAGTGTTGACAATGAATACATGGGTGTGATATCGTGTTTGTTTGCTGGCTTGCTTGCCTCCACGAGCATGTAATCTACAACGAGTCGTAGTAGATATACCATGCCAGGTAACAAGTCGATGTCTGAGGTGCACGGTCCGAGCACAAGAGTTCAAATCGAAGATTCTGAATTGCGTTCCAACCACATAATGGATCTCTTGGTCCGGTGCAATGAAAGCATTCGTCGTTCTCATAAGAGTCCAAAGATAGGAATGACCTGGATCTAGGAAAGGGTGGCGACAGAAACCCGCACAAAATGCTCTACACAGTCGATGGCGATGAATCACCTCATGATGAAGCGCGTTCGCATGAAGGAGAACCTGTGCGCCGAGCCAGTCTCTATGGAACCACGTCCGCCAAGCGTTTACCACATGTGCGTCTTCAGCCGAGAGACGCTCGGACGCGAAGAGAGCTTCAGGTTCTCATGACACCAGAGCAAGTCGTAGTGCATCCGGGATTGTCTGTGTATGAGGACGAACTGGAGCTACGGAAGTGCCATGAACATCTAGGCATGCGTCCAGCGCTTGACCAAAGTCATCCACTGCGGGACTTGTTTACGACTGTTCCGAAACAACTAGACGATGAACACACGGTGCAGACGGCAAAGCACGAAAAGAAATGGCGATTTGGATACAAGAATGATCCACAGAGCGATTTCCATGGGGTCGGAATGCGGGGCGTGTTTGAACCAAGCGATACGATACGGGAGCGGCTCATCCATAATGAAACCTACATGCAAAGCAGCACAGCACTAGCGTACTCAACAGCGAAGACACCGTCCGAACAAGTCAAAGCGCAATTGCAGCCGTTTGATGAGGTGGCGGAACGCAAAGAAATGGAAGCCAGGCTTCGCTTCGGGAAGACTGGTCGTCCGAACTCTTCATGTCGACAAAAGCCGCACTGGAAGCCTGCATCGCTTCGTACCAGTCCTACAAAGAATAATAACGCCAGCCACCCTCTGAAATCCCACGAAAAGATTGCGCAGCGGTACGCAATTCGGGAAGTCAGCAGTCCACACAAGAAGAGTCCGCTTAGGATCGATGATCGTTGTCTGCAGAAGCGCCAACAACTGGTACAGATGACAAACAATAGCTACGAGCAAGCTCAACTGTGCGCGCACCAACAAGTCGACCAAACGTTGCGTTATTCACTCCCCGTAGAGAACCCGCACTACAATCGAGCATATCGCCTTGGTCTAGATCAAGTGCCCTCGTCATGCGCCATAGAGTCGCTCGAGCACGAAGAGCGCGAAGATGAGGTCGATTGGGGTGCTCATGACCACGAATATGATAGAAACCAGCAGAGAAACCGGGAGATCAAGAAATCAAGAATGAAAACAGACAAAAGCTGCCGACCCCCGATGCTCTTCCGTCCGAAGTCTGCAGTGACGTTACGAATGGACACGACGCTGTCGTCTTCGTCGAAGCTAGCACGATCCACGAGCTCGGCTGCTCTTTTTGTTGCATCGGATTCACCAGGCAAAGTCGCTGGCGCAAAGCGACGGCCACATTCCGCAAGCATCGCATACTTGAGCAACTCGACCGTCTACTGTGTCGAAACGCAAGCCTCCATCACTGAAACCGCGCGAAAGCAGTCACAACCTGCTGTCGATCTGATGCGGCCCGAGAATGCGCACGTCATTCTTCAGCAACAGAAGAAGTTTGGGGCTGAGTTCCTTGGAGTAGTGCTCAAAGAGCGTGAGCGCCGGCGTGCAGCCCAACATGAAAGTCTTCAAGACTTGACACGCCGTGGAGTACTGCACAGTATCCCCATGCCCCAAATTTTTGCGCGCTTACGGCGAGAGGCACTCAAGAATCTGACAAAACGCGTCGAGTATGCTCGGTACGAAAAGCTGCCTCTCGAAGAGTACATGTCGCTCTGTGCGATGGCCGTGATTGAAGAGCCTTCAGGTCAACACCACGAGAAGGATGATGGCCACGTTGAGCCAGACCAAGAAGCTGCAACGAGTAGAAAAAACGAAGAAATCGAAGAAAATGATCCTGTCATCCGAGCCCTGAACGATGAGGTAGAAATTCGCCAACTTCAATTTCATGACCCGGCAAATTCGGTGTTCCGAAAGCGCCCAGCTATCCGTCCGGATCCCATCGATGGGAATTATAGCAGCAATGTTGTGGCGATGCGAAGGGCGCTTTTTGTGACTCGTGATCAGCTCCATATTGCACTGGAGCCATTTGCACTTCAAGCACGCGACGTTAATTTGTTGTTCTCCGCTCTTGACCTTCAAGTTGAGGATAAAGTCGCAATCTGGGAGATCATTTGCGCTGTAGAGCGCCTACAAGGCAGCCATGAAGAAATCAGGCGTTCGCGTGTACACGTCAAAGCGCGGCATCTTCCCAAAGACCTCGCCACACTGCGCCGCTCGGTCACGATTCCGCACATGACTCATGTTCCCTTACCAGTCACAGGAACGTTTCGGTAGCTCACCGCCTCTCTATCTCCTTATCCTCGAACGACAGCATGACTGACACGACGAACAGTAACACAACAATCATAGAGCTTCCATTCCACTCACACTCAGTGTACGTCTTTGTAGGTGGCTATTTGGCCTTGCGAACGATGCGTTGTCTGTAGAAATTATCCACGACTGCGCGTTCCTTAACCGATAACTCGGCTCGCTTCTGCAAAAACTCTTGGTGGAGTCGGATTGTTTTGACCAAATATACCTGCGCAGCCTGACAAATTTTCTCTAGCTCTTCATTTGCTAGCTCCTTGGCGACAAGTTCTTCTTCTTGGATGATACGCTGGGCCCGTCGGAAGCGACCTTCGCGCATGGCATTGTACGCCAAGTTGACTCGACATTTGCTCTTGAGCACTGGATCATTGAGAGCTTCCGAAATGGCGATTTGCAGACGCGCCATGATCTTGGCTTGGTGTAAATGCAGGCACAAAAAATGCCCGCCCCCGAGCGTTGAAATGTACGCGTTTGCTGTCACGAGAGCGATCACACCATGAACGAACTTGACAGCGCGGCGTGCCGAGCCCATATTGAGCGGGAACAACGGGGTTGGGCGGAGGGAAACAAGCACCATCAATGCCTTTTCAGCGTCACCAGGTCCCTCAGAGACCTTGGATACGTCGTATACACCTACAGACGTCGAGCCGCTATCCCACGTGTGATTTTTTAGCGATCTCTCGCCTGCTTGAGCGCTTAATGCATCGACGAGACGGGTGGAATGCGTGCGAAGTAGAAAGGTGAGCAGCGCAAAGACGTCGCCGTCGCTCACAGACACACTCAATGTCGACACATGGGGCACCGTGTGACGCAGCAGACTACGGCGGATGCGTCGGGCGCTTCGTCTCTCCTCTCCCGGTGCTTCAAACGCCGGTACGTGGCGCGCAATCGCGAGCAACAGCATCGTCGCCATGTTGGTTCAGTCGATCTTCCACAAGTTGCCGTTGGAGAATGCGAGGGGGGCTGGAAGGGTGTTTAACGTGCATATCGCGTAACACCGAAGCACTGAAATGCACTAGGCTGGTTATGAACATTGTTACAAACTGAAACCTCCTGGTCTATGCACCGAACTGTACAAGACAACGACCATCATTCCGATCGACCAGCTCAGATGTGATGGGATCTCTGTGAGATTGATGGCGCGACGCCATGGGAATCCGCGACGAAGCGCATGGTGAACGGCATTGACTGCGAGGCAGCGAAGACTGGGACACGGATGCCGCCACCCAAGCGGACGCCGCTCGCGGGCGCAATCGTGATCGGCCTGATGGGGCGCCGGCTGGAGAGATTGGCACCCATCGATCCGTTTTCTGGGATGTGGCTGATCACGGCACACGCTCGCGCCACCAACACTGGCGTCCGATCAACACGCAAACCACGGCAACTGAACTCTTCCGCTCGCTCGCTCTGGGTCATGTACAGTCCGTCGTCTCTGGCAGACAGTCTCGTTCGCGAACTGACACAGCGAGCACATGAGTCGATGAGTCGGGGCTGATGCACAGCATGGTGCCGAGGAGGCTCTGTGCATGAAGCGCCATGCGATACACGTGCATCTACTGTTCCCTACACTACAGTAATAGACCATCACAAGTCAGCGACGCTGTGTGTTGTACAAACCACGTCGATTACTGTCCGTCCCACGCTAGGTGTCCCAGCGGCAGCTGCATCATCATCGCGATGATTCCACGCGCGTTACGTTACACAACAGTCGATTAAGAGCCCCCTTCCGCTCCAACTTACCCAAACTAAACATTTCCTGCGAGCCATTTGCCTCGCAAATGCGCTTTTTTCATCTTCCTTATCAATAAATTGGGTGTGTTGGTTTCCCATATTCGGCATGTCGTGGTCTCGCTATCGATGTTCTGCCCCATCTTCCCCATCACCTATCCCATGCCACGAAGCATAATCATTGGGGAAGAAGAAGAGGCGCTGGCATCTCGCGAGATGCGAAGACACGGCGCCTTCCATTCGACTTAGACGGCGACTCGCCCTGCAGACACGAAGACATCTAACTGTAGACCGTGTAGATGACGGCGGAGCGAGGGCGAGGAGGCGAGCTGGGCACATTGGCGAGGCCCCTGCCCCTGCCGCTGCCCCCGTCGTTGCCGACGCGCCAGTGGCGCCAAGCGAGCGAGGAGACGGCAGCGTCGACGCCCAGCGCGATGGAATTGCCACAGTGCGGGTCCCTATCGACGATGGAGATGCCGTGGTCGCCCATGAGCCACGAGCGGAGCCGAGGAGAAGAAGAAGAAGAAGACGACGAAGAAGAAGAAGAAGAAGAAACGCAGGGGGATAGAGGAGAACAGCAAGAGGACGACGACGAGATTGGCGAGTTTGTGCGCTATGGTGACCGCTTGTGTCTGCTGTGTGACGGCCAAGTGCTCGCCCTCACCCGCAAATTCAACTTGTCGTACGAGCAAATGGCGTTGCTGGCGGCCGCGACGATCGTCTCGGGTGGGCTCATGGGCGTCGCGAGTTTCTTCATCTGGCGCAAGGGGCTGTTCCGCAAGCGGTATGCGGCATTGCTGTCGGATCTGGTCTACAAGGACGGCGCGGCGACGTCGAGAGAGGAAGATGCCGATGAGATGCACCGCAAGATGGAGGCCATGATGCGCGCGGATAACAGGAGCGCAGCAGCAGTCACGAGTCTGTCAGAACGGCCCAACAACACGACGGGTCCGGTGGATGGAGCAGACGCTGTGGCGCCGACGGCATCATCGTCATCATCATCGCCATCGGCCACAGATGCCAAGTCGCGAGAGCAGAAAGCACGGGCCGTGACGTTCCGGATCTTCCAGTACGACGAGCAGACACACTCGATCAAGTACGCGAGCCTCGGACAGCCCGTGCAGTTCGACACGCCATTGATCATTGCCCATGCGGCGTCGCGACGCGCGATCCGGTACAAGCCACACCGTGGGGCTGTCACTATCAGCCGCCCACCAAGAAACCTGCACTTTAGACGCTCCGTGAAAGAGAGCGTTGCAGACATTGATACGACGCTGCAATCGCTCTACCAACACGAGAACCAAGACAGGAAGCGTAACGACCAAGCACGAGACCGAGAGCGTAGCGAGACGAGCCGCAAGCCACGCCCACAGTCCTTGACGATGACCATTTTCAAGCGCGTCATGGGTCGAGACCGATCGGAGCCGGTCGTGGAGCCTGTCAAGCACAGAGGGAAGCCTCCGGCACCAGCGTCGATGCCTGGCCCTAGCCTCGGGCGTCCGTCCACGCGGTCAGAGGCGAGTTCCTTTTCGAGCACTCGCATCCGACGCCGCGCGTCACAGCCGCATTTCTACGGTTCGACATGCTCCACGACGCGCGAGCCTGGCGTGGCTCAAGACAAGAGTCTCTACCGATCAATCTCGGAGTCATGCCTGTCGATCGTCCGCAACTTGAATGACTCGGTACAAGTGCAGAAGGAGAAGCGAGCACTACAGAAGCGGCGACGTATGCTGCTTAAGGACGTGCCAAACATGGCATTCCCAGAGTCTGATGGCCAATATTTCGTCGCGAGGCTTCGACCGCCGATCTTGCCGCTATTCCGGAGTGAAAGCACCGGCAGAGACCACCCTCAATTACTTCCAGAGGTCCAGCCATTTCTACGATGGGGTGCGCCCATGCAGCTTGTAGCAGCCTACAATGACAGTCCGTGCGGCTTTCATTCACGAGAGTACTACCGGGATCCACAGCAGTACATGAGCACAGAGCGAACAGCATGCTCCCCCGCGACCATGATTCCGATTCCGGAAAGTGGCAACTTGCAGGCTATCGCTAAGGAGTCGATTCGCCGCCTCGCGCATCTTGAGAAGCGACAAGTAAAGATCCGCGTGGGCACGTACAACGTGTGGATGATGCCTCGGAAAATAAGCACCTTCACGAACGTATCCCCCAAGAAAAACACACGCGCCAAGCTGATTGCTGATTTGCTGCCGCCCTGTGACGTCTGGGTCTTCACTGAGTGTTTCGACCACCGCGCGCGTAGTGTGTTGCTTGATAGATTGAAGAGCGACGGCGGCTACTACTTCAACTCGCCAACTGTGGGTCACAAGCGGCGTGGACCCGATGGTCGCTATCTTGACAAACTCCTGAACGGAGGTGTGGTGCTGGCCAGTAAATACCCGATTTTGGCTGTCCGCATCAAGTTGTTCCGCGAGATCAGCGCTGGCTCGGACCGCTTCGCAGACAAGGGAGTTTTGTACTGCAAAATCTTGAAAGATGGGCTCCTCGTGCACATCTTCTCGACACATTTACAGGCGTGGAATGACGACGTGTCGCGAGCTGCTCGTCGCCAGCAGCTTCAACTCATCGCCCAGCTCATGGCGTCGATGGATATTGATCCTCGAATGGACTGTGTCATGTTTGTCGGCGACTTGAACGTCAACATGTGGCTCAATAATGACAACCACGAATACGACGAGATGCTCGAGATCTTGGATGCTCGGGATACGTCCATGCTGCCGTCGAAGCTGCGTGGAAAGCACGAGAGCACCGCAGACGACTTCAAGCGTGGCGTCATGTACTCGTTCGATGGTCGAGTGAACCCTCTGGCAGGCAACGGATTGAGTTCGGATGGAAGTCTCGAGCTGCTCGACTATGTCCTCTACTCGCGCTCTCACCGTCAGCCTTCCCACGCCTCGAGTTGGGTCCAGCCAGTGCGCGTGTCGTCGCCCTGGATGTGGAAGAAACAGCCCCAATACGACCTATCTGACCACTTCCCCGTGCTCAGTGAGCTCACATTTGACATGTGGCGAGATTAACGTTCCTCCATGACTCATGGTCGACATCAGTACGTTGCTATGTAGAGTAGACAAGAAGAAAAATAGCAAAACGTGTGCTCATTAGACACCTCGGAGGATGTACGGTCTAGTCTATTGTTCATTCTGGTGCAGTAGAATCTCATGGGTCGTCGACGCTGTACACTGACCACGACCTACTGCCTTGAACGCTAGACCCCCGCACTTCTTGATGGACAGAGAACTTAGTACGCAAGTTACGCATACATGTATTCACTGTTGAAACACTCTACAACGCGTACGCGGTCATTGCGGCTACCAACCCAGACACTGTGCCGGCTAGAACCACGGAACTCGCTCCGCTTGTCGGTGGGACGGGTGTCGTCGTGGAGACTGAGCCGGTCGCGTTCGACGACCCATGGGTGCTTCCTGGGGAAGACCCAGTCAAGGGTGACACCTCGTCAATGGTAGTCGAGTCTGACCCCGCGTCCGTGCTACCAACACCGCTTGACGAACCCTCGACTCCCATCGACGCCACATACGCACGATACTTCTCGATTTCGATGTCCCCCTTGGAGTAGATTAGATCCTCGAAATCTGGAGAGACCGCCTTCGCACTTTCCAAGAACTTGGCCACCTTCGAGGACACCACAGACGCGTCAGGGGAAGAAGATTCGACGATCGAACCCACTTCCTCCTTCAACGTCTTCAGTAGCCCCGTGATCTTGTCGTTCTTTGCCTCCGCTGCCGCCTTCGAGGCGGCATCGTAGAAGAAATCCCACGAAGCCTCGGGGGCGTCCGCTGAAATCTTGTAGAATTCAACGGGGTTCTTCTTCGTCACCTCGATGACCTCACTCGTGAAGCCAGAGCTCACTTCTTCAGCTGAGGTCAAGAACTCGCCAATATCACCAGTGATCGCCACGAGAGTGGCCTTGCCACTCTTGAGCTCCGACTCAACCTGCTCCTTCACCGGCGTGAAG
>KE464647.1:1219-13634 GCA_000387445.2 Pythium aphanidermatum DAOM BR444 | reverse complement strand
GAGGCATCCGAGGGTGTCTTCTACACTTACCTCAATCCTCAGACGCATGAGAAGGGTTTTGCGTCATGGGCCAACTACCGCGCGTATATTGCCGACATTGGTTCACTGCAGCTTGAGACACGGTATTTGTCTGATGTCACTGGGAACCGAACGTACGCTGAGATGGGGGAAGCCTTCTACTCGATCCTTCAGCGTGAAGGAGCCTTCAACGGCACTGGTCTGTTCCCAGTCAAGTTCGATTCGAAGACGGGGAAGTTCAGTGAAGGCTCATCCACTATCTCTATCGGCGCGTACGGAGACTCATTCTACGAGTACTTGCTCAAGGTTTTCATCTACAGTGGAAAGCGTGACGAAGACAAGTTCCTTAGGGCGTTTTACGATGATGCTGTGCGTGGTATGGAAGAGCATTTGCTCCAGTACTCAGAACCTGACAAGGTGTACTACCTGCAAGAGCTACATGTGCCGTCAATGTCGGGTGTTCCTCGCATGGACCACTTGTTGTGTTTTGTTCCTGGGATGCTAGCGCTCGGAACATTGCATGAGAAGGTCGATATCGAGAAGAATGCTCGTCACCTAGAGCTCGCTAAGAAGATCGCACACACTTGCTACCAGATGTACCATCAACAGCCCACGGGGCTTTCGCCTGATGTTGTCCAGTTTCCTGGCATGGGAATCCAAGATGCCAAATATCGACTCCGTCCAGAGACAATTGAAAGTCTTTTTTACTTGTATCGAGTCACAAAAGATGAACTGTACCGTGACCTAGGTTGGGAGATCTTCCAAAACCTCGAGAAGAATGCCAAGGTTGCGTTCGGCTATGGTGCTATTGAGAATGTTGGCGAGATGCCGCCGAAAGTTGAGAACAAGATGGAAAGTTTCTTCCTCGCAGAAACGCTCAAGTACCATTATCTGTTGCAAGCGCCCCTTGATGTGATTCCACTAGACGAGTACGTGTTCAACACTGAGGCCCATCCCCTGCGCATCCTCAAGGCCTCTAGGGTATAAGACTGTTCCATACACTAGTTGATTCAAAATTCATGATGAATGCAGTACACTATCGGCAAACTTGAAATGTGCTCTTCGCCTCAACGATGAAGAAGCCAAGCACATGGCGGGTGGAATCCTGAGCTCACGGAAAACCAGTTTATCTACCACTGTACTACATAATCATGTTTTAGCTTAGCCACCATGTCTAAATTAGTTATATATGTCATATGTACAGATTAGATATGCATATATTTCTATCATGCTGTCAATTGTGAGATCCGTTCTGCCGATGCATGGCAATGGAGCCACTGATGCTGCCCGAAGGCGTCGATATGTCGCCAGAGCTAGCTGATGCCATCGCCAAGTCCACAACTGCGGCAGGGAGCCGTCTGCGCGGCTTCGATGCGTGTTTCTTTTGCACACAACTCACGAGTCTGCTGCGCGTGGCCAAAGCGCACAGCCAGGAACAAGTCACCAAGGTCCGTTGGGTCGCAGACCTCACGTGCAACGCCATGGCCGCTGGTGATCAGGTGCGTCACCAGCGTTGACTGCTGTAAGGAATGTGCTAAATTCTCTTTGCGTGTCGAAGTGTCGAGGAGTTATGCGCCAGATCGAACGTGTCATGGAAGCCGTGGACAAGGGTGAACAGCCATGGGAGGCGTGCTACGCCATGAGCTTCTGTCGTACGCCTCTGCCTGCTATGGAGCCAATGCGAAAGACTGCGGCAGCAGATACCAGCAAGGATTGTGTTAGTTGTGAGGACACCACGCAAGTGCTCCGACAAGCGATTCAGTTGGCGCCAAAAGAGTTGGAGCAAGCGCGTACAGCTGCTGGGGTCGTGTGTGACTGCATGCCCGCTGATGATTTGGTGCGTAGATTACATGAGGGTGGCATTGATGTGGATGGAGTATGATGTGATGTTGTATGGCAGTGTCATTCTGACCTCAAGATGTTCGATACTGCTGTCGAGGCTCTGAAACACGGTTCCTCTCCTCGAGAAGTGTGCGACGAACTAGGGATCTGCCCGTGCCAAACAACAAGTGGTAGTGCTGTCGTATTCGAGCGTGAAGGGGGTCCGTCAGAGTCGTCATAGATGTTGATAGAGTAAGTGCGTCGAAGATGGTAGTATAAGTGCAAACTGTATTACCGTTCGCAGGCCGTTACTTCGTCTCCTTCTCCTTGCTTTCCTTGGTATCCTTGCTGTCCTTTTCCTTCGCATCCTTCTTCTCGGTAGAGCCAATGTCTTCCAGCTCCTGGTATTTGATCTTGTTATTTACCAGGTTGTGCAGCGCAATAGTGCAGCGGATCAGCGACGACAGATAAATCACCTGCGCAATACTCCACCCCATAAGTACATCACCCTGTCCACGTACACATCCAACGCTATCTAAACACGTACAAAGTGCATGTCGTTCGTCTTGACGAACATTGATCGGACGAGTGAGTCAACGTTCAAGTTGGGCAGCAGGTTAAAAATTGTCTGCATGTTGTACACGATCTGGTGATTCGCGGGCAGCTTGCCCGCAAGAACATTCTCGAGGTACACCTTCATTTCCTCGAGACGCTCCTTCAGGCCAGCAAGCGCTGTCATCTTGTGCTTGACCTGGCCGGCAAGAGAGCTCACGGATGGGTCATTGATATCACGCAGCAAGTGCTCAACGCCAACTTCTTCAGCCTCGTAGGCGCCGATGCTCGACTTGATGTGCTTGAACGTGCGCTTAATGGCCTTGCCATCCTCTTCGACTTCCTCAATCGATCCATACGCGGTTGTCGGCAGGCCCTCTACGTTCGCGCGCACGTCACAGATCACAAACACTGGGTTCGGGCAGTAGCGGCGGAACAGCTCGTCAATCTCGAGATCGGCCTTGCGGATCTTTGGACCCGTGCTGTAAAAGCCCACGATACGTTCCTTGGCTGTTCATTCACACAGCGGGCCCGCGTCATCACCTCCACTCCTTCATTCCCCAGCACAGCAATAACCCTCAACAGCCACGTACCGTTGATCTTCTTGAACATGTTGAACATGCTCTCAAGGTAGTCGTGGTCAAGATACCAGATCCCTGGGTTGCGCAGGTCTTCATCGAACGGCACGGCGAACGAGTTGGTGATATCACATTTGCCCTGGAACGTCGAGCCGAGCAGCACGCCGACGACGCGCTTGCTCGTGTCCTTGGCCACTCGGTTGTAGTGGTCCACGATGCTGAGCAGCACCAGCGGGTGCGTCACCACCTCCTCCGGCAGCTTCCATTTGGCCGCGGCGCTCGAGGCCGCCGCCACGACGCTGTCACTTGCCGTCATGTTCGCTGCAGTTCCTTGGGCTCGCGATCCTTTCTTGAGTCCCCCCTTTCATGCAGGGGAAAGATAGAGAAGTAGTGCTATGAAGTGGTACTAGTGTGGTACACATGATATGGACGACAACGGTAGCTACGGTCAATGCCATATATTAGAACATCTTAGTCATGGTGGTCAAGCTCAGAAGAGAGCAGTGAGTCTTTGACGCGCTTCTTCTGCGTGACCTTGGCTCGACTGGCGACTTTGATCGCATCTCGAGAGAGAACTTCGAGGTTTTTTTCGTCTTCGTCGAGTTCGGGGGTTGGTGGTGGCTCGTTCATGTTTGGGTTGACACCGAGACCTTCGAGGCTGCCGAATAACCCACCTTGTAGAGGTTGCAAGGCGCCGGAGGCGAAAGAGACTGAGCCATTGACACGTTCTTTCTTCAAGCCAAGATGAGATAGACGCTTTGTCCGGCCGACGGGCTTCGTAGTGGTCTCGTCGGCAAGTCGAGCACCTTTCGATCGTCGCCCTTTGCCGTTCACGTCGCGAGTCTGACGAGACCAAAATGATGAGACGATCAACAACTTTTGTGTACCAATCGAGCATGTCTATACGTACTGTTGAGAAATTGGCGTCGGGATCACCGCGGCCTCCTTCAGCCTGTACCATAGACAATGAGTGAGTGATAGTATTGAGGTAAGTGGTGGAGTTACATACGACATCAATCATGACGCTTGCCCGGTCCTGGCAGATCTGCAGCAACTTCACGATCTCCTTGGCCTCAAGAGTCTCAAACTCTGATGAAACAGCACTTTCACCGTTTATTGGAGGTGGCCACAGCTGAGCCGCTGGGATTGCATTTTGGTGAGGCGTTCGACACGAAGTGATGCCAAGTAGCTTGACGATTCTCGATGCTCCAGCGATCACTTCCTTGGACGTTGTCAGAAGAGCATTCTGAGTGCGCTCAGTTCGAGCGAGCTCAACTTCTGCCACGCGCAGTTTCTCTTCCAGCATACGTGGATCTTCGTTACTAGCAGCAGCGTTCGAGAGCTCCAGCGCGGCAAGCTGTTGTTCCAGCTCAGCTTGATGTAACTTAATTTGCTTCAGACGAGCCTCGTACACTTTAGCCTGCTCTTCGAAACTCTTATTCAGCTCTTCACGGCTGACGAACTTCTCAAGAATCAGCTCGAGTTTCGAGTAACCTGTCGCCTTTTGAATCTTTTCGCACATTGACTCGCACTGTTGAAGGGCAACCTTTGCAGCGAGAGATCGCGTTGTTGCGTGTACGGAGTGCTCGGTAACCATACTAGCTTCTTGCTCCAGAGAGTTCTCACCTCTTGCTTCCTTTGGAGAACTAGTACGCACGTTGTCAATCAGCTCAAGCCGACGTTGGTATAGTTTTTCTGTGGCAGCTTGATCTTGGGATATTTTCTCTCGAGCACGTTCAAGTTTATTCACGACGGCACTCATCAGCTGTTTGTTTCGCTCAATTTCACGTTCCAAGATCGGTAGCTCGACTGACTGTAGGTGGTTCTTCTTGACCTGAAGGATTTTTTTCTCCTCGACTAGATCTTTCAACTTCACTTGGAGGAGGCGCAATTCTTTCTTGATCATTTCAAAGTGGAAAGGATCGGAGGCAGGGTACAGCTCACAGCTTCGTAATAACTTCCTGTGCGTTTTTTCTTGCTTGTCTATCTGCTTCAACATCTGCTCAATCTTGTCCATCCGCATGTGCATTTCTTCAATCGCGCTTTTCGCCATGTCACATTCTCGCATCGTGAAGTCATATCGCTTTTGCGTCTCAGCTATTTTCTGCTTGACAGACTGTAGATGAGATTGCTTCCTCTTGACCTCCAGCTTTGTGTTATCATACAATGTCTGAAGCTTCAGAACAAGCTCGTAATTGTAAGACTTTCGAAGGTCCCACTCAGATTGAGGATAGTCCTGGAAGTGAGCTGGAAGACCAAAGGCAGTGGAAAGTGAAGCTACGTTATCAGTACTCGATAACTGCTCCAGCAGTCCTTGATCACGACCGACAATGTTCGTCAAAACACCAGACCTCGACGCCATCGTGCCACTCCCGGTGACTGTTAGAGGATCCAGTGCGAGTTTCTCATCGACTCCACTAGCTAATGGAGTTGCTTCTGTCAAGAAGGTTGTGGACTTTTCGCCGTCTTGAACACTGGAAAGAACAGGCATGGACATTGAGTTGACCCCAGGAAGCACACGAACCGAAGAGGATAGCACATTCTTGACGGCTGCAAATGTAGATTTCTTTCGGAACAAGTTCTCTGGAGAAATCACGTCCTCAGTCTGGATGTTACCTGATGAAACTCCAATTACACTTGAGTTTTGGAGTCCACGAATCTTGACTGGACTGATTGACCCTTTCTGCTTCTGATGGGCGGCGTCATACATGCGGAGCTTGACATCCCAGAAACGTTGATCGAATTGTAACGACTTCGCGTTGCTATTTCCTGACCCTCCAGCACTTGATCCTTGCCCTCCTTGATGCACAGGAGATCCAGAGCCATCTCGTCGTTCTTCATCTGTGATGTCACTGTGCTCACCCGGTACAGGGGAAGAGGAGGCTGGATCTGAGAATGGGCTGGAAATCGGTGCCATTCCGAAGGTTGAACCTGATGCACCACTCGCAGGGCCAGAGTTGGCTTTTTGATTTTTACCTGGCAGTGGCACCTCCAGGTGCGGCTCACGTAGAACGATCTCCTTTCCGAGTGCAAGCCATGGATAGTGAATCCATATCCACCGCTGGTAGAAGTAGAACCAATTGCCGTTGCTTTCTTTGTCCTTCTGAACCACGTTGGTTGCGGACTGCTGGCTTAGACTGAGAAAAGCATCCAGCGCCGTCCCAAGCGCAGATGCTGCAGTGGCAGCTGCTGACATTGCCATGGGAGATGCATTCGCGTTAAGGTTTATGAGCGCACCTGAGGCCGCTGCAGCCGACATCACACTGCTCGAGGCCGTGATGTGTTGAACGTGTGGTAAGTCTTCTGCGAAAGTAAACCCGTCGTTATGAAGTTTCTTGAGGTCAAATGGAGCATGGTTGAAGACCGGAAGATACCCTTGATAGTACATTGAGAACTCATGCATGAATTTTGTCACGAGTTGCACCATACCAGCAAATATCTTGGTTGTTGGCTTTCCACTTTTATACCAATCCTCAATACTTCGTCCATACTCTTTTACTACATCAAATGGGATAGCATATACAAGAGGATCTCCGATGGTTGTATCAGTCGCGCTGTATAGCGGAAGTGGTCCGTCCGATAGGAGTTTCCAATACCCGAACAGCTCAACCTTAAAGTTCGCGGTGTATAGGAGTTGAAACATAGGTAGGTTAACCAAGACATTCCGAAGTGCATCCCACTGATAGCATCTCTTCAGGTGCCACGGAAGCTCTTCTACACGACGAAACGTCGTTGGATGAATGCGAAAGAATCGAATTAGCCATTGATGGTATTGCTGCTCGGCTCGCTCGCTTCCAATATACCGCCACCAGACAACATCCCGAAGCGACTCTTTGCAAATCGGTAGCACAAGCACATCTTGAACATATAGAACACCTAAAGGCTTCAACGCCCGAAGTAATGCCTTCCAGTCCGCTTCCGAAAATGCTGTCGGGCTTTCACTTGATAAGTTTTTCACGTTGCTAAATGAAGCTTTGCGGTGCAGTACATAACTCGGCACAGCGCTTTGTCTCTCCTCAGTAATCACAGCATTCAATATGAACTTTAGCTCCTTCTCAAGCAGACCGTGACGAGAAACATACAGCAGTGACAGTGCTCGACCGAGCAAATCTCCGAGCGGACGAACATACTGGCCTCCCGTCAAGTACGGTGGCATTGCTTCTAGATTCTTTCTTGACAAAATCTTGTCACAAGTAAGCGATGCTTCGTGGGAAATAGGCGCAGAAGTCTGACGAGAACTCGCTCCTTGAGAAGAGAAATGCGACGAAACGTTTGATGCTCGACCAAGCGATCCCGTTGCATCAGAATCAGGAGCTGCGATGCTAAGCACCGGAATATTAACAATCGATTTTTTGTGCGGATCGGATCGTGCCGTTTGAGTTCGAATAAAGACTTCAGCCAGCTCGTGTTGACTATTCAGACGTTGCAGTGGTGGCACTTCTACTTCCTGTGGAATCTCGTCAAATCCTAACTCAATGTTCTGCTTTCCCGTGCCAGGTCGCTTCCCAAAATCTGGAATAGTCAGTTGTGGCTTGGCTACAGTGCTAACCGCCCCATCTCGAGACGAGTACTGGTGCTGTTTCTCCGAAAGTACCGAAGTCGAGCTAGTGTTCCTTCTTGAGGGCGACTGAACTAAATCAGTTGACAGCGTAGATCGATTTTCTTGTAAGAACTGCCGCGCATCAGACATTGCCTGCTCATTTGGAGTGTAGCCAACTTCCATTACGCGTAAGACTGCTTCAAGCAACTGCTCTTGACTTTCAGCAGCGAGCCACTCCTCGAAGAGCTTGTGAATATTGAACCCTTCGTTCACCGCCCATGCGAGAGAGACGAGGAATGTCTTGAGAAAGTGGGTACTCGCTGTCGTCGGCACACTTGTGATCGCTCGCTGCTGCAGGTCAAACAGTTGGAGGCCGTGAACTGCTAGAAGCCCTCTGTTTGAACCCTCTGCATCCCCCACACCTCGCAGAGACTGGTGAGCACTTTGAGCTTTACTTGGATGGTACTTTCCGATGAACTTCTTCAATACTCGCCAGCGCTCTTCTTCAAGTAGAGGAGATGCGTTCACCAATGTCCAATTTCGACGATTTGCCTCGAGCTACAGTGTAGTTGCATCATTGAGGTATTGAGTTTATTATCTGACCAGCACCATGAATCAAGTCATCTTACCTTAATCCTTTCCATGAGCTGAGCATTCATCGAAGGACGCTCGAACTGATCAATACTCTGGATACCCGGTCGTGTTGGCGACGTTGGGCCTCCAATGTTCCCTGACATATGCATAAACTTGGTCACGGGACTTGAGATTGTTCCTGAAAAAATGAGTCGCACGTTCGGCGGAAACGCCAGTGGCACCCACTTGAGGATGCTCTCGCCATCGGTCGTGCGCAGCCTCTGCAATCCGTCGATAATCAGAATGATGCGACCCTTCTTCGATGCAGCTTCTAGAAACCGTGGGAATTGCCAGCTCAGTCGCTCTTCAACATCAGGAATTTCCTTGTTCAGCTCGAAGTACTCTTTCATTTCACGTAAGATACGCTCCAAAAGATTGGAAACATAGAGTGACTGACGCGAGCAGCCGACAACATGGTAGAAGATGAACTCGGGATAGTTTGACTGCCAGTTCTGGAACATTTTCTTCCGGCGCACGAGCCAGTTGGCGAGGAACGTTGACTTGCCTACACCGCTCTCGCCCAAGAGAATAATCGGTCCCTTGGATTGATGCATGGCGTCCACATCACAGAACTCATCCAGCTCCCTTGTGACACGCTGGTTCTCGTAGTAAACGAAGTCTCCGGTCTTTAGCCGTGACCGCATGAACCCATGATGGAACGCGCTCTCCAAGTACGACAACGAGTCCCAGCATTCACTCGGGATCGACGCATTCACGGCGTTGCCGCTTCCTGCACTGCTGCCACCCACGACACCTCCGGAAGTCATGATTGACCCCGGCATCACGCCAATGCCGGCCATCTCGCACTGGACGACGTGCCAACTGCCACGCCGATCAATAATAGCCGCAAGTCACCGCACTGAAGAAACTGCCGTTTGCCACATCACCACCAAGAATCACCACCATGAGCCCTTCACATGTATGGAGACACCATCTGAGAGCGCGCCCTCCATTTCCGCAATGGAAACCAACGATGTTTTCTTGCACATCTTTGCATCGGTGGCGCTTCTCGCGGCGCTCTTCGAGCCTACAATACGCTCCATTGAGTGCGTTATCGTGGCCGTGACCGACCATCGGCCCCTCTCCGCGCGTCGTCCTCCATGGCGCTGGCCCCTTGCCGTGTTTCCCTTGCACCCCACCATCTCCATCTTGCCTTTCAAACGTGACTTCGCACGCATCAGACAAAATATACAGCGTTATCATCTCCGTTTGCCCACCCTTTTTCAAGCAAATATCAATTCTGGCAATACCTCCTCACTATCATTATGGGTATTTGTGAAATTTAGTATATCTACTGGAATGCAATATGCATTTATCAAGTAGCTTTTACTCAGATCACGGACCGTCTGCGTTTCTTGAACTCACCAGCTGACTGGGCGGCACGGCATCTTTTCCACCAATCAGATCCCGGTTTCCCTCCTCCAGCCTGGGTATCCACCACCAGGAGTGAATGCGGTCTCACTCCTCAGTCAACCACCACGACACTTCCTTCCAGTCGCTGGCGCCACCACGTCACCACGCCGCCTTCCTCCTCCTGCTCTTCCTCCTCCATCCAGACGCCTCCCTACTACGTACATGACGCTGCTGCGCCTCGTACTGGCCGTCACGGCACTGGTCGCGACTAGCGAGCGCGGCGTCCACGCGCATCCTCATGCACATGCGACTCATCTGCCCCACGCCCGCCACCTCAAGCAGACGGCGCATCGCTCACTACGAGCATGCGCGCAGTCCCCGGCCGTGCGCCGCTTGCAGGAGCGCACGGCGGAGCAGCGCCACGCCAAATGGGAACAGCTCCGCCGAGAGCGTCTACGCGCAGCGGCGCCCTTCCTCGGTAAGAGCCACCATGCCAACATGACGGAGAGTATTGCGCCGTCTGAGGTGGACGTTAAACAACTCTTCGGTGCCACGCCACAGTGCGTGCTGGAGCCGGACGTGACCGAGGGACCGTACTACGTCAAGGGCGAGCTTGTTCGGAATGATGTACGAGAAAACCAGGCGGGGATTGATCTCTACGCGGAGCTGCAAGTCATCGACGTCAACACGTGCGAGCCTGTCTCGGGGCTCTACATTGACTTTTGGCACTGCAATGCCACTGGCGTCTACTCGGGCGTCGTGGGGTTTGACAACGGCGATAAGAGCGATGCGAGTAACATCAACACAACGTTTGCGCGAGGTTTAACACCGACTGACGCACTAGGTCTCGTGCAGTTCGTAACCAAGTTCCCCGGCCATTACACGGGTCGCACTACGCACATCCATGTACTGGGGAATCACAATGGCACACTGCTAGAGAACAATACGTACGTTGGCTCGACGGTGTCGAACGTTGGCCAGCTCTTTTTCGACATGGACCTCGTGAACAAGATCGAAGCCACCGAGGTCTACAAAACGAACTCGATTCCACTCACCACGAATGAAGAAGATGACATCTTTCTCGAAGAAGCATCGTCCGGTTATGACCCGATCATGCAGTATGTGCTGTTGGGTGATAAGGTCCAAGATGGGATTTTCGCGTGGATCTCGATTGGGATTGATATGCAACACACGACTGAAGTTTTTGCTGCATCGACATTGACTGCTCAGGGTGGTGTGGCGAATGAGAACGGATTCCCATTCCCATTCCCGCCTCCTGAAACCGTTGGAGACGAGCCGCCGTTCATCATGTTCAACACTGTTGCGGAAAACGCTACTGCCGCTCCTACGAAGCCAGCACCAGTCAAGGCGACGGAACCATCGTCGCATCCGATTTTGGCTCTTATTCTGGTGGCGGCTGTGCTACTGACGAGCACGGGTGTCGCACACAACGACGGAGCGGCTGCCGTCGCAATTAGTGGAGTTCTAGCGGCAGTTTACACGTTGACGCTCGATGTTGACTTCAAAGGTGGCATCGCCCTGGCCATTATCACGACCACTGGTGGAAGTACGTTAAGATGTGGCTGCTTACATTGTGCTGGATCTAATCGGTTTCTGTGCAGGTATCGCGACTTTCATCGAAAACATTCGGTCGTCGGCTGGTGTTATGACGTCCGGAAAGAACCTCATCGACTGGGATCTTCTTCTTATCATTCAGCCCAGCCTCCTGCGTGAGTCCACATACTTCTTCTCTTACAGTTGATCGACCTTAGTCTGACGATGCGTCTTTGGCTACAGTTGGTGTGCTCATCGGTGTGTTCGCTCGCGGTGTCCTTCCGGAGTGGCTCTTGTCAACCGTGATGGCGACTGCATTGCTGGTTTGCGGATCACTCCTCCTCCAAGCTTCTCATCGCCGCACTGACGATCATGTGAGCTGGAGTATTAATGAGGGAAGCTCGTTGCTGGACAAGCCACAGAAACCACAAGCTGTCCCTTCTCTCGGTGTCGCATTCCATTCCATCCCGATGGAAAAGATGGGTGTGCTCGCTGGGGTTGTGTTCGGAGTGTGGATCTTGCAAGTTGCTCTCGTTATGGCAGTGCCCGTGGTTCTCCTGCTCTACTTGGCGTACAAGTCGCACGAGAGGACCATCGACACGTATGAAAGACAGCAACTACCACGTGTTGTGGCTGGCCAAGGCGAAATCAAGGTATGGAGGATGATAGAAAGGGATGTGATGTGCGATACTCACGGCTTCGTGTATACGTGAACCAGTGGACATTGCATGTGGTGCGATCGATCCCAGTCATCTCTGCGCTGGGAGGAACAATCACCGGTCTACTCGCCATTGGAAGCGATATCATTGTCGGTCCGTTTGTCGTTCAAGGAGGCCTCGATGAGACTGTTGCCATCTCGACTGGAGCAACGATGGCGCTCTTCTCTGGCTCACGTACGTACTTCATTTGTTCGTTGCTAAGTACGCTCAGGCTCATGATCATGTGACTGTATTGCAGTGGCTTCCCTCGAGTGTATTGCTCGTGATAACCTGAACGGCTCCTTTGTGTTGGTAGTGCTCGTTTTGAGCGTTGCTATCAAGCTATTTGGCGAGGAAGTTATGGCGCGTATGTTACCGGAGTACATGCGTAGCAAGTCCTTCCTCACGTTTACGCTGTCCGTCACGACGCTAATCGGTGGAATCGCCCTCGCAATCACGACGGCATGATTTAAAGACTACTCGTAGTACGAGAAGAATAAACAGTGACGTAATTGGTCCCACTTGAGTGGTGCTATCATCCTTTTTTCCTGCTTAGCTTCACCATGACTGCAGTCTGGTAGATCGGTGCAGTGACAGATACGATGTTCAATCAAGTACAAAACGCAGATAAACAAGTAGTGCGAGTTTGTGTCTATCTGTACGATGAC
>KE464642.1:0-13844 GCA_000387445.2 Pythium aphanidermatum DAOM BR444 | reverse complement strand
TCCCCACCCCCGTGAGCACCACATGGGTTGAAATGCGTCCCCTCTAGCTCTAAATGATCGCAGAACCAAGCTCTCGTTGACTGTGAGCTCTTACCCTTGATGCAGCATTCTCCGCTCCTTTGGTTGCTACGGTGAATGGGGTTTCCCGCCAAAATCGTAATGGCTCCTTTAGCTGGCATTTGGTTCATGTTACTGACAGTAGTTATCTATGACTGACGCTGGCGAGCGGGGTGCACGTCGCTCTCCCTTTACGACGCTTGCCTGGCCCGCCTGGGAATGAGAATGACAAGGGGGCTACTAACTTAGGCACGGTCGATACCGGCACGCACACCACCACGCACGAGCAGGTCGGCGATGTCGTCCTTGCTGGCCACGTTGGCGGCCGCGAGCTCCTTCACGAGCTTCTGCACCTTCTTCTCCTGCTTGAGGTACTCGATGGCGATGTTGGCCAGGTTGCTCTCAGGCAGCGACTCGGTGAACTGGAGACCCTCACGGTACACGATCTTACTGGCAAGGCTCGAGGCGACGATGCACTTGATGTACGACAGCGGCACTTCGTTGTGCACACGGTCGAGGGCAACCTCCTTGAGCTTCTGTGGCAAGTGCTCCTCGATGAGCGTGAACAGCACCTGCTTGTCCTCCTCCGTAACTTCGTCGAACTTCTCGAGGACGGCATCGTGCACGCGGATGATCGCGCGACTGATACGCTCACTGACTGGTGGAAGAGCAGCCTGAGGGTTCTTCTTGTACTCACGGAAGAGCAGCTGAGCCTCCACAAGCGCAAGCTGGCGAAGCTTGTTGACGACATCGTCGACGAGCTCCTTCTTGATGTCGAGGAACTCCTCCGTCTGGAGAAGCATGCTCGAGATGATCTCGTACGAGCTGCACACGACACCACACTTGTTAGCCGAACTGTCCTTGACAATCACGACACCAGCGTTGTCGAACAGAAGCTGACGGGCCTCTGGAGTGATGAAGAGGTTGGCACCCTCCACAATAAGCTTGCACGATGGCTTGCCATCGGCGTCGAGGTAGTCACGCCAGTTGTTCTCGTTGATCGTGTTTGGACGACCACCAGCTGGGATGAAGAGGTCACTCTTCACACGGTTGTGCAGCGAGTTACGAGCGCGCACGCCTTCTGGCGTGTCAACACCGAGGAAGCGGCCGTTCTTGCCGACCTTGCTTGGGTCGTAGGCCGAGAGCGGAAGCGAGTCGTTGACGAGGCGCATGAGCTCGTCCATGTCGAGACCATCTGGGTTCTCGACGACACCAGTGCCGTCACAGATACCCACCACGCGCACGTTCGAGCCATACTCGCGGTTCAGAATCTTAATGACGTTGCCAGCAACATCACCATCAGTACCACCCGTGATCTTGACCGTGAATGGCTGCTTCTTAGGGTCAATGTTCTGCGAGCGCAGGGCAACATCGGCGAAGACGGCAACACCCTCACTGGTCACACCGTACACCTTGTGGTTGATACCAGCATCCGGCTTCGAACTGATAAAAGCACGAGGGATTGGGATAGCCACGGTACGCGGCGCGCTTGGTCATCCAGACAATGTCCGATGGGATAATGTTCTCATCAGGACCAAGGTAGATGAGCTCCTCCTTGCCGTAGTAGTCAACGATGTTCGACTTGACCTCAGGGTCGGTCGTGTTCAGGTCGAGAAGAGCATCCGAGAACGCCTTCACACTCTTGCGGATAATGAAGTCGCGAGGAGCGAAGTCGCCAACTGGGCCCTTGATAGGATCGCAGAGGACAACGGCCTTGGAACCACCCTCAGGAATATCCTTGTTCTTTAGCTGCTGGGCAAAGGCAAGGTTGTACGCCTCGTTGAACTGACGGGCACTCTCAAGGCCATGCGCATCCGTCGAGTTCGGGTACACAACACGAAGTCCACCACGCGAGATGTCACGGAACCGCACGTGGAAACCCTTGAAGCGACGACCGTAGATGAAGAACACACCGTATGGGATGTCCTTGCCGACCGTACCGTAGCCCATGACCTTAGGGTCAAGACGAAGCGACAACGCGTAGCGGTTGCGGATGAACTTGTTCGTGCGGAGGGTACCGGCAACGGCGTCGACCATGTTGTTGAGGAGGAAAATCGTGTCCTCAGCCTCGACGTTGCGGCGGATGTCAGTCTTGAGCTCGTTCACGAGCTCTTCCTGCTGGGCATCCGAGAGCTTAGGGCTCGATGGGTCAAACTTCTTGAGGAAGAAGTCGGCCACGCGGGAAGCGAGTGGCAGGTGCGATGGGTGCTCAACGACTTCAATGATACGGTTGAGCGAGTACGCGAATGGGTCCTTCTTGGCCAAGACACCGTGGAGCATGTTGCAGTACGCGTAGATGACCTCAGCACGCGAGATACCGAGCTCTGGCACCTTGTTGACAAGACGAAGTGGCTTGTCGTCAACCCACTTGAGGTACTTGAGGTTACCGGCAATCTTCTCCCACTCGAATTCCTTGCCGCTCTCAAGAGCCTGCTCCGATGGGGTCACGAGGATACGGATCATCGAGACGTGGCCGTTGCTGTTCTCAGGGTCCTGCACAACATCGAGGTGGGCACGCAGGATGTTCAGGTCGCAGAGACCAAGGTAGGTGGCAGCCTTTTGCATGGCACTCTTGGCCAGGACGTTGGCAGCAGCGATGGTGAGCATCGTCTGTGGAGCGTTGCCACCCGACAGCTTGTTCTCCTCACTCTTGTTCTCCCAGCCGTGCTCGACCTGGATGGCGACACCCTCAGTACCCTTGACACGGTTGTAGAGAGCGATCTGCTGCGCAATGCGGCGCGGGTTGCTGAACTTGACGTACATGGCGTTGCAGCGCTTGAGGTACTCATCAATGGCCGCTGGCTCGAAGTAGTCAGCTGGGGCTGGGTAGCCATCCTTGCCAGCAAACTTGCCCGCCTGGATGTCAGCCATGAACTTCTGGATGTCGTCACGAGCCTGCTTCTCCGACTCAGTCTTGCCGGTGAACGGCTCCTGGTGACCGAAGCGGAAGACATCAAGGCCGAGCGTGTCATCGATCGACGTGAAGATCTTGACACGGGCGAGCTCACCACCATCGACGTTCTTTGGGAGCTGTTCCAGCACATTCGCGAGCAGGCCCGGGTAGTTGGCACCGCTGCGAATGTACGAGTAGACCTTGTTGTCTGGCGAGCGGAGCATCACTTCTGGCTGCTGCGCGTTGACGAGCGCCGTGATGGCGTTCAAGTGGGTCAGACGCTCCTTCTCACCGATGGCACGGAAGTACGCGGCCGGCATGTTCTCGAGGAACCATGGCACCGTCTTGTTGGCCGCTTCCTTCTGGAAGCCGTTGAGCTTCTCCAGGAGCTCCTCAGTGGACGGCGAGCCCGAGGAGAAGGCACGCAGGCAGCTCGGCGAACGCGCCGCGCGCCTGCACAGCCGAGCGGGCGGCCTGCAGCTGACGGAACTTGGTCACTTGCATCATGGTGACGCCGGAAAGAGGGGGGAGATTGAGTTGAGGGGGAGAAGATCGGGATCTGACGGCCCCCCGAGGGGCGGGCGGCCGCCGACAACCACCGCAGAGACCCCAGCCTGCGATCCTCAATGACGCTGTACTGCAAGGAGTGTAGGTGGGGTGACGCGTCCGCCTCCCCTAGCCCTGGTGTCGTCCACACATGCTCCTTCATGCTATTCGTACTTAGTCGGAACTGCAAGTGCCGCACGTTCGTCCACAGATCGGGGTAGGGCAGCGGGCCGCCATTCGTTGGGTGTTGGCATGCATCGGTGGCGAATCGCTGCCCACTGACTGGCAGGAGACGGGAAGTTCAACGTGCTGTGCGTAGCCAATGAGACGTTGGGCGGTGTGTGGTTGAGTCGTGGCTCGGAGATTCAGCCAGAGCCAGCCCACGTCCATGGTGCAGTCTCTGTCCACGTGGAGCGTTCCGGACCTCAAGCACGCCACGCAAATGCAACTTGAGCTTGGGGGGGAATGACTGAATGCCTCTGTCTCATGAGAGGTGCCAGTGGAGACGAACGCGAAGCAGCAGTGCTGAATGTGTGGCGGTGAGTCGAGTTCGACCATCGGTCCGTAGACTCAATCGAATAGAGGAAGATGGAGAAGGAGGAAAACAGAGAGAACGACAGGAGAGTGTGTGTGAATGGAGTCATCAAGAATGCCACGAGTACTCGTCGCATGGATGACGAGGGTCAAACCGGCTGGTCACAGACGCGCTCAAAATCCAAGCAGCCACCAAGTGCGCGTGCTGTCGCGTGGTCGACACACAATGATACGTCCGAAAAAGTGCTTTTCCCGTCCGGGCGGATCCGCTCGACGGTCCACTCTATGGTGGATTGCGGTTGCGTCCGCTCGGTCGGTGGCAGCAGCAGCGTGAAGTGTGTCTTGAAGTTGAAGCTGCCGCTTGGGCAGCTGGTGTGACGCAGCGTCAGCAGGGAACGACGCACAGCAGACCCCATGGAAAGCGGTGATCAAGCGGGTGGCGGTCACGAGACAGCCCCCGATGCGCATGCGGACGCCGATGTCCTCGAGGGAACATGCGAAGAGGCAGCGCGTTTGCGCAACGCCGTCGACGATGACGCCGATTGCACCGACAAGCAAGACGACTCATGGCCCCTTGCGGTGCGTGATGGTGTTTGCGCAGTTGAAGATGCGAGCTCCACACGTGACGAGGCGACGGAAGACGGTGGAGCGGGTGTCGTCGGCGAGGCGGACGCAGCGGCGCGAGGGCTCGCAGCGGTGCGGGATGAACTGCATGCACTGGAGAGGGCGATGCGGGTAGAGGTGGCAGCCGACGATGAGTTGGTGACGCAGATCCGTGCGTGGGCCAACCGAACGACCGGCATGCGTGACAGTGGAGTGGACGGCGTGGGGAGAGCGATTTGCATGGAGCCGCCGAGTGGACGAGCTACCGCTGGAGGAGAAGAAGGTAAAGAGGAGGAGGAACTGTACGCAGTCGTGAGTTTCGACGACGGTGTGTATCGAGGCAGTGTCAAACGTGTGGTCGTGCCTAGTGAAGGTGATGGCGATGACGACCAGGACGGGCAGCTCGTGCCGCACGGGTGGGGAGTGGTTACGTCCAGCAAGGGCCTCCGTCGGGTGGGAATGTGGCGTGACGGCGAGCAGACAGGTGTCGGGACGCTTCAAAGTGCCGTCTTCGCGTACGATGGCGAATGGCGAGCAGGTGATGGAGCTAGTGGGTATGGTATCGGGGCATTTAGCTTCGGGGCGACGTTCGTCGGATGCTGGTTAAATGGGCGGCCGTATGGACTCGGAAGACTTCAACCGCAGGCGGCATCCGCGCCGATGACGCAGTCTGGTTGGTTTTACGGCATGCGATGTCTACAGGAGACATACGCGCTGGAGGAAGAGCGCGAGAGTCTTCACGGACAGTGCCTAGAAATGCATCTACCAAAGGCTGCGTCACTTGATCTTCAGCCACATCGCGGTCTGTTTTTGGTCGGTAAGATATTGGAGGATGATCGGCTATCCGCTTTGCGGCTAGGCATGGAGCAGTGGCGTCGCGTGGCATGTGAGCAAGTAATTGTTTATGCGAAAGAAGCACGTGCTGAGGCCTTGGCCTCATGGACACAAGCACTGTCAGCTGAGCGATTAGCGATTCAACGGGATACACAGCGAAGCGTGGAAGCATATCGTGCGCGTATAAGTACAGTGCTAAACGAAGTCCACGCGAGTCGAGAGAGACACGAACGCATCCAGAAAGTTCGGTGTTTTCATTCTAACAGACTAAGTGACGCTATATTCCAACGAGACCTCGCACATCGATGTGTTGCGGCTCAAATGGAAGCCATTGACTTGATGGAAAAGGAGCGGATTGATGTCGACATACTATTGGCAGAGGCAGTACAGGCGGAAGCAAACTGTGCCACGTACAGTCAGCAGTTGCATCACGTAAAGCGGCAGATTGAGAACGCAATTGTCAAAATCAATGCTTTGAAGTATCAGTTGCACTCTACAGGGCTGCAAAGCAGCAAAAAGATAAATGGTCATCTTTCGGCCAGAGAGGATGCTCAAACTCCATCCACACCCTTGCATGCAGCAGCCTTAAATGCTCCGCGTGTCGGAAAGGGTATCAGTGGTATCGAGAACACACCCTTTGTATGTGATGTGCCAGGATGTTCTTGTGGAATTCCGCGTCATGTATTTCTTCGCGTTGGAGCAGCATTAAATGGCGATTGATTGATCGACGTGTGTGCTAAAGCTCTCCCATATCATGTCATGTGCGAGAGGCAGCGATAATTCAGCTCAAGATGGTAATCTGGCGCTGCTGCCTGACATTGCTGCTGGACTCGGAGAATTTGGCAAGGCGCATCTCAACGTTGAAGATCTCACTTGACTATCACACAGTGGCTGACGAGTCACGACCGTACAGACAATCAGCTGTGTGAAGGAATTGTCCGGAGGGTCAACTTGGGGCATCAGTATAATGGAACTCCGGAGTGGGAGAGAACGCTCCACACGTGAGTCGATACCTCGTCACTTTGTGGTTGGTCAAGCTACTGTGTAGTATGGTATGAGGAGCCTTGACAACGTCCTTGCTGAGATACGAGTTCCAGCCGCATGCAGTTTGGAGAATGGAACGATCGTGGCAGCAATTGGATGCAATGAATCGTCAGAACTTGCCGCACATGTTCAGCGGTCGTTGTCTTTTTCACCACTTCTAGCAGCAGCGATACTCTTACTGGATCCGTGAAGCGATTTCCATGGCAAGCAAATGATGTGGATCGACTTCTGTGGACATCAAGGGAAAACAAATTGCGAAGATGAGCATGTACTTCCTCCAAGCAACACTGGATGGTCAGTATGACTGCATCCCAATAGTCCAAGTTCGTCGTTTTGTCGTTTGCGACTGACTGACAATGTCAGCGACAATATGAAACGTCATCAGCAAGGCGAGCTTCCAATGAGCTTCGTGAGCAGTTAGTTGTTGCGCTGCAAGACGTCGTTACAACGATAAGTGTAAGCCAGAGACCACCACCACTTATTATTCGGCGACCATTAAAGCAGAAGTATGATTCAGCGCGTGAGCAAGTTCACTGCATGGGCTTCGGCTTGACCTCCGTGAATCTCGTGTTCGATACGCAATTTCAAGTCAAGGTGTTGCAAACTCCTACTCAAGACCATGGAACCGTATGCGATGGCATTCGACTGGCATTTTCATCTCCGCCCAGCACACTGGTCATCACATTTTCTAATCATCTTCAGATGCTAACACTGTCGGCGCCGGTAATGAGTCATTCGCATTTTGGCGGGAAACCTCATTCTGCAATTGCCATCGCAAAAATTGCTTCATTAGGGGTCATGGCTGCATGTCGTTCTGATTTTGACCAATCAGACCGAGGAAGGAGTTCATGACAGGGTGTTGGCAGGTGAACACAATCCAAAATGGCCGCGTCCCAAGGCAGCGCCCGCCGCAGCGCACTGCGTACGGTGGATGAGCGTGCAGGTCGTAGTGACAGCGCCGTCATTTATGAGGTATGCGTGGCTATAGATCAGGCGTCGTTGTGGCTCTTCGAACTCATGGGCGAGGTCGCGAGCAGGATGACAAGGGCGTCGTGTGGCATTTCATGCTCAACTACACGGACCTAGGCTTCGGCACGTACGGTAACAACAAGTTCTACACGCTCCAGCTCATTGAAGACAGTGGGCAGTACTTTGTGTTTCGGAAATGGGGACGCGTTGGCGCCAAGAACCCACAGGTAGGACGTCGCGTTAAATACGAGAGATTGGTATCAACAGAGTGACCCGGTGTGTGGTGAGGAAAGACGGCTGTGGAGAAGTACAATGGATCACTGGAGAAGGCGCAAGCATCGTTTCAGAAGAAGTTCCTGGAGAAGTCGGGGAATGAAT
Source organism: Pythium aphanidermatum DAOM BR444 (assembly GCA_000387445.2). Classification (NCBI taxonomy): domain Eukaryota; phylum Oomycota; class Peronosporomycetes; order Pythiales; family Pythiaceae; genus Pythium; species Pythium aphanidermatum. The sequence continues at coordinate 5,986 of KE464642.1, read as the reverse complement.
GGCCTCTGGGAAAGAGAGGGTTCCAGAAAGTGGACAAGAAGTATGTCCTTGTCGGTGAGTGAACACCTCTGAGGCGGTCGGAAGACGTTTGCCTAATGTTTGGATACTAGAACTGGACGACCAGGAACCGGAGTTTGATCCACTGAACGATGATAGTACGATGAACGAGTTGTGTGACGAAGCTGCAGCATGTACAGAGCCATCGAAGCTCGATGAGCGTGTGCAAGACGTGATGAAGCTCATCTGTGACGCCGATCTGATCGAGAAAGAGGTGGCAGCAATGAAGCTGGACCTCAAGAGACTACCGCTAGGCCGGCTGTCGAAGGCACAGATTTCGCAAGGATACGAGTTATTGGAGAAAATGTCCAACACAGTGACCGAAATCATGTCTTTGACGAAGGAGAAGGAGGAGGAAAAGCAAGAAGCGACACCAGCATCAAACGGACGAAGTCGCCGACCGCGTCGTGCTGCTGCCTCGGGAAGTGCATCGAACGCCCGCACGAAGCGCCTACGTGCTCTTAAGAGTGATCTGAAGGAGTTGTCGGGGGCTTTTTACTCTCTCATTCCGCACGATTTCGGTCGCCAACTACCGCCCGTGATCGAGACGATGGATGAAATTAAGCTCAAGATTGATTTGCTAGAGGTACTTGCAGATATCGAGATCTCACAGAAGCTCCAAGCAGAGAAGCGGAAGGCGATGCGAGCTCAGCAACTAGACGGCGCGAAGGTCCATCCGCTGGATGCCCAGTATGCCATGCTGAATATCGAGCTGAACGCTCTAGCCGAGACTAGTGACGAGTTCAAGACTATCCAGCAGTACGTGGAGACGACGCATGCGCCAACTCACATTCAGTACAAGCTGCGAATCCGTTCTGTCCTCAAAATCAAGCGACATGAAGAAGAAGCGTTTGCGGAGACGTTGCAGTCAGTGCCGAACCATCGGGTTAGTCACCGCTGTTCCGCGTTCGCTCCTACGTCGTACTAATAAGGCAACTGTGTGTCATTTGTAGCTGTTGTGGCATGGTTCGCGCTTGTGCAACATGGTCGGTATTCTCGCAAAGGGGCTTCGTGTGGCACCACCAGAGGCTCCCACGAATGGTTACATGTTCGGCAAAGGGGTAAGATGACGCTGCCGATGCGTTCTGAGACCGACTAGCACTCACGGCTGTCTTGGGTAGATTTACTTTGCTGATTCGGTTTCCAAGTCTGCGAACTACTGCTGGGCAACTCCGGATCAACCGAGAGGAGTACTTATTTTGGCGGAGGTCGCCCTTGGATCGGCGTATGGTGCTCTTGAAGCCGAGGATTTGACGTATGAAAAGCTCAAGAAGACGAGGAACTGCGATAGTTTGCATGGCCTCGGTCGCATGGCCGCCCCCGAGGACGGGTATGTTACGATGGCAGACGGTGTTATCGTGCCGATCGGAGAGTTTGAGCCGACTGGTGTCGAGAACGGCGAGCTTCTCTACAACGAGTTCGTCGTCTACAGACGAGAACAGGTCAAGCTGCGCTATGTCGTCGCTCTGGACTTCGAGTTTCACGACTTTGATGGCGAAGTCGATTTGTAAATAAGGAGGAGACCCTGTTGCTTAGCACCACAAAATCTATATTAGAACTACCAGATCGACATGCGTGTTTCCGTGGTCGTGTCTACTCTGCTCCTCGCTATCATCACTAATCACGCCGTCGACCTCCCATCATGCGGTAGCAACACGCGTTGTTTCTCCACGTCCAAAGACATCCTCTGCTCAGCTCTCCTTGTACACTTGTGTGACTAAATACGCGATGACGTCCTGAGCGTATCGACAGACATCATCGTCGCCGTCGAAGTTGCGACGCACTTCTTCCTTGCATTCGTTGATCGGCAGACTGAACAACGGGATCACCTTGTCCGCGAGCTGCTGGAAATGGCGGCACACTTCTTTTTCACCGCGGATGAAGAACAAAGCCTGGATGCGGTTTGAGAACAACGGGAACTGCTTGCTCGCGAGGATCGCGTTGTCTTCTTCAATGGTGGTCTCGTACAGCGAGAGCTGATGGGTCATCAGGTCTTTCAAATATTGAAGGGCACGGATTTCGTTGTCGAACGAGATCGGCGGGGATGCGTGAGCCGGGCTCTTCATCTTCATTATTGTAAACTCCTCTTCCGTGGCGACGATCAAACGGGCAAAGCTGAAGCCTTCGCGGGTGTTTGGATCGGAATGCGAGCGGCTGAGACGAGCGTCCATCGTGAAGATGCCGCTTTCTTGAAGGTACGCACGCTTGTCGTAGAAAAGCTGGCCATCGGCTGGATTCAGCTGGAGATCCACCATGACCTCGTTAGGGTTCCGTCCGTCCTCTTCGGTGTTGTCTTCCACTGCAAAGCCGTAGTTGAGAAGGAAGCGGTGGTTGCACTTGCGGCCATACGAGTCGTACACCTGCGCGCCTGTAGCGATCGTGCCCAGTGACGTGATCGTAAACGCATCAAGGGACTGATCAAACGTCCAGCTCGTCTCGCGGGGACGGTAGTGGTTAAGCATGTCGGCAAATGGGACGAGCGCAGCGGTCTTAATGCCGTCAATAGTCAGCCCAAAGTTACGGCTGCATACGATCATGCGCGCCCAACTGAAGCGCTCCAAGGAAAAGCGAGCAAACGCTGGATCAATCTGCACCGGATCGCGTCGTCAACACAAGTGGCGCAACAAGAGATGACAATGCGCAAACGTACTCTGCAGATGGCATCGTAGTCCTTGCGGATAGCCGCCTTGCGCTCCTGGATTTGCTGGATAATGTACGAGCCCTTGAGCCAGCTGAGCTCTTCCTCGGTCCAGAAAATTGGCATGTTGTCCAGCTTCTTGGGCAGCGTGTCGTAGTATGGGCGGTAGAACGACTCGTCAATCTACAATATTGCGCATCAAACTATCAGTCAGCATTGCCTGGAGCACCATCATACCCACGAAACACGTCACACGCACGCGTTCCATGTCGGTGAGCAGGAACATCATGAGGAAGATGTGCTTGGGTGCGACGAACTCGAGGTTGTGCTGCAGCAGCTTCTGGCCAATCTCGGTCATCTTGCCCATCTCGACCGTGATCAAGCACTTCTTGGGGATCACGAGGATGCGCTCACCCGGCACGAGCACCTTCTCGCTGTGCACACCACGCACTTCGGGCGCGTACTCGCGCAGCGTCAGCTTCCGCGAGTCGGCGCCGCACGCCTCGAGCCACTGAATCAAACGCGCGCTGGTCGAGCCTGCGGGCTTGCCAGTCTCGCCCTCGAGGAGGCTCGTGGCAGCCTCGTTACCACTACCGTCGGCCTGCGCATCGCCCTGCGTCGCGCTCCCGTTCTCCTGGGCCGCCGTCGGGGAGCCCACGTGGTTGGCCGCCTGGAGGTCCTCGAACTTCTGGCGATCCACAGGCGCACGGGCGCTGCTGCGGCCCTGTGAGGACGCGAGGGGCTCCATTGAGACGTCGTCTCCGCGTGGAGAACTCATGGAGCTGCTGGTCGGAGGAAGAGGGACTCACTCGCCTATTGGACTGGACGCGGCGACGAGGCGGAGGTGGCGCCAAGTTCGGGCGACCTTCGCGCAACCTCACGTGTTGACGGAACAAAGAGATGGGTACACTTTGGGCTACATCTCCTCAACTGGATGTCGGACGATGACGCACATGGAGATGGCGGTTCTGGAGAATGGAGGGAGTATAGAGGCGGGAGAAGGACGGGAGCGAGTCTGCTGCATAGATGAGTGGGGATATGCTCTGGTCATGGGCATCGTGTCGGGGCGAAGCCATTTAGCAGACGCTATTTTTGCGTGACTTGAAGGTCATCCAGACACTGAGAGTCACGACACAAGAGCGGTATCATGGCCTGGGTGAACCGAACGGCGCGGGATCAAGGGCCTGGAAGCGTCCAGACTGTGACTGCTGCCTCTCATCTTGGGCCTGGTGTATATGAAACGTCGCCACGACGGAAGATCAAACCCAATGCCGCACCGTTTGGGTCCACTTCGGAACCCGAGCGAGGAGCCAATGGATCTGGAAGCCCCGGGACGATAGGACACACGTTCGTGACGCCAGGGCCTGGTGCGTATAGCACGTCGAATCAAGAGACGCCATGGGAGTCCCCGCACAAGACATCTTCCGTGTTCCAGTCCAAGACACAACGTGAAATCGGAGGCGACAAACCGGTGAAGGCCAGCAATCAGACACCAGGACCGGGAGCTTATGTGAAGCAGGACTCATTCGGAAGACGGTCGAAGAAGAAGCCAAATCCACATGTTGCACTCAGTAGTTTGTCGTCAAAAGAGATACCCAAGGCAAACAAGATCAAATGGGCGCGACTACCGTCAGCACCGTCAATCCCGACCCATGCGCAGAGCTTTGGATACGAACAAGGACCTTATGGAAAGCTAGTCCGTCATGAGCCAGCAAATGTCGGGTATACAGGTCGCGGAGACGACACGATTGGCCCTGGCGACTACGACCCCCTGCGCGGGCTCAAGAGTATCCATAAGAGCCGAACCACCGATTTCTCCAAGAGCAAGGTCACTCGGTCGCTAGAACAGGAGATCAAGAAGCGGGCCGACCTGCCTGGGCCAGGACAGTACCAAGATCCATCGTCGCATTCACCAAAAGACGCGCAACGCACCAGCGCTATCTTCAAATCGGCAATCACTCGAGACAAAGCACTCGCAGATCCGACAAAGAATGTTGTACCAGGGCCAGGCGCATACTTTGAAGGTTATAAAGGCTTCACTCAGGCAACCAAGCCCGAACACCTGCAGTTCTTCGGGAGCACGAGCACCCGATTTGATAGCCCTCTCACCGAGTTCAAAGATGGCGGTGCTAGCCCCGGCCCGGTACCTACTACTCACCACCATCCTTCACAAAACCTCCACCATCTATACGGAGAAAAGGCAAAAGTGCTCCATTCTCGTCAAAGAAAGAGCGTTTCGACCACACGCAACCAAAAGAGGAATATCTCGCTGCCCCAGGGTCGTACAATGTTCCGACCGCGTTGAGTGAGACACTTAACAAAGTGGTGAGCAATGTAGTTCTCAAATTACAAAGGCTTTTCACTTCGAACTAACCACTTTGATGTGTAGTCGAGTCGCGTCCAGACATTCGGAAGTACGACGAAGCGCTTCGACACCTTATCACAACCGCGTATGGATCCAGAAGCACAAGAATCGCAGTTAGAGAAAGAGATGCGAGTCATGCAAGAGGAGGCAGACACATACGCATCTTCGAAGAGCGCCCATAACATTGCAAGATCGAAACCTTCGTCAGTGTTTGCATCGTCGTCGACCCGATTCAAGCCTCTCAGTAAATCGATTGCACCATCCCCTGGTGATTACGAAGTCTCGGCATCATGGAATGCATCCGGCGCAACTGGTATCTTCAAGTCCTCCACAGATCGTATCGCTAAGAAGTCGAATCGCCAGGGCGACGAGCCAGTGAGTAGAACGACCCCAAAACTTTGCGATTGTTCTGTAATGCGATTGGTGTGTGTCAGGGACCGGGGGCATACACGACACCAGTCGCTGTTGACCATAAACCTGTACACATGGTTCGACCCAACGTGTTCATCGGGGCGGTACGTGGTCCCAGGGGCACCACACAACGATGCATGAGCTGACGCTAGTGAATGTAGGAACCTCGCTTCAAGAAGACCCTCCCGAAGGTTCAAGTGCCGGTGCGTACGATTGGTTCTCTCTTCCCACGTTCCACTCGCTTACTCGCAATTTGCCTTAACCACACAGGGTCCTGGTGCGTACAGCTCGCATACCATCGAGAACGACTGGAATCGACCCACATACAACATCACCATTGCAACTGAGATGGAGTTTGCCATGTTGCGATGAGCATGTTAGGAAAATAAAACAAAACCCTCGTTTTCAGTTCACCGTGTCCTGTAGAAACACATATCTGGTCCCTGATCCGATATAACAGGTTTGTTTGCCTCGTCCATGCCTCTCCCACAATAATATAAGCGTTGCTCACTGTA
>KE464631.1:2261-14229 GCA_000387445.2 Pythium aphanidermatum DAOM BR444 | reverse complement strand
GAGATCGGTGCCGGTCTCAACGCGGGAGCCAAGCTCGGTGCTGGTGTCGGTGTCGGTGCCGGCGCCGGTGCTGGTCTCAACGCGGGAGCCAAGTTCGGTGCTGGTATTGGCGGTGGTGCTGGTGCGGGCTCCGCCTACAAACAGACCAAGACATACCTGCGAGCCTAAACGAACCTTCGCCCCCTTGAAAATGTCTCGGACTGGTTAGCCTAGCCATGACTCATTGCCTGATGTATGGTGTTGTAGTAGAAGTAGTGGTGTAGCAGTTGTAAGGGTGTTTCATTCGACGCCATCCAATGGAGATGTGTGCTTTTATCGAGACGTGGAGCCTAAGATCTATGACCTCTCCTGCCTGGACTACGAACAGGTAGGCATCTACCATACAGAAGGGAAGTCGTGGTGGGACCACGACATCCAACAACAGTCAATGCCTGTACTGGATCACACCGAGTTGGAAAGATCCTGCCTCAAGAACAATACGCTATCATAGGTTACTAGTAACTGGATGAGCCATCGTAAAAGCTCGCTCCACTATTGGATCAGTATGAAAAAGAGATCGAATCCTTACGCCATAGTGAGCAGAAGTAGTAGAGTCTATTACGCGTTGATTTTGTTCTGCGTCGCGAGCAAGTCGACAACCTTGGCCATCTTGTCCTTCTCTTTCCGCAGCTCGTTGCGCTTCACCTGCAGGACGAGTGTCGAGAACTTCCAGTCAGTACCAGGCGTGGCCATGACTGGGGACGCCACCGTCTCAGTCGCAGTGTCATTTTCAGGTGTTTTCTTGTACGCCTTGACGCTCAGTGTGCCCTCCCCCTTGGGTCCCTTGCATGCGATCGTGTAGTTGGCAGCCTGATCATTCAGCATGCCAACATATTCCTTGCGGTTGCTCGTAATCGGGTGACCAAGGAGCTTGCGGGCGGCGTCACTGTTGTTCACATGGTCCAGCACGAGCTTGTGCACGTAGAATGGTCGGTTGCGAACGATGCGAATCAGTAAGAACGACGAGATACCGCCGATCACGACACCACCAATGACCTACAACCAACATTTTCGTGAGTGCACTCAACGCCATCTAAATCACAGGCGAACATACCGGGAGAGAGAGCTTCTTGCCCAGTGACGTGGCCTTTTGCTGGCGAGCGACGTCCTCGTTCTTGACATACGAGTCCAAAGCAGAGAACTCGGTACCGTCCTCGAGCGTCACTTGGAGCACCTCAAACACAGGCACGTCGTCGGCGTTTGCCTCTCCTTCAGTGGCTTCCGGACTCTCACGGTGCTTGTACGTGACGATCGCAGTCGCCTTGTCGCCAATTGCACGGAATGTTCCTTCAAGGATGGCGTTGGAAGGGAGCTCTCCCGTCTCGGCATTCGCCTCCGGGGCGTTGAGCTAACGCAGTTACCCACATATACATCAGCTTCCATCCACAACGCGCATACACCGTGCACAGTATGCATACGTACGCGCTCAAAGTCCTTGGGATATCCAATGGCCTCAAAGAAGCGGCGGTCCTTGACAACGGCTCGCTTGGCCATGTTGAACACCCTGGCGCTCTACAGTTGCTCAACGTCAACTCATACGCATCCCATTGGCATTCACTACCCCTTGAGTACCTCTTCGATGTCCTCTGAGCGCTCCTTGGCCCGCGCAATTGTCGCCATGGCAGCGAGACCGAAGGTCACGTAGCCCAGAATTAGCTTGGTGTTGGTCGAGATCGGCTGGTTCTTGGCCGCATCTTTGAGGCCCAGCGGCGTCGAACCCGTAGACAGCATCCGAAGACTGGCGGGCGTCGTTGCACGGCGGAGATTCGTGACGCGGGGCGCCATGAGGCGGCGGAGAGTACAGTGCATTCGGATCATGGGCATCATTAGTGACCTGAAGAGCTTGACCACAGGAACAGCACCTTCGGTTGCCGTTGGATGTCACTTATCAGAGGTACTGACAAAAGAGATAGCGACAGTAGGGGTGTTGTCAACAGGTTGTATTTCGTACAGTACACACTGTTTAGAACGTGGCAGTGTATCCTTTCATTCGAACGTCATTTCAGTTAGGAACTAAGTATCACTTGAGAATGACCAGAAGGCTTCTGGCAGAAGCTCACTTGGTGATGCCATCGCCAAGTGAGCTGTGATATCTCTGTAACTCTCGACTTCGAAGTGCATCTGCAGTTTGATTGACGCCACGAACACATCTGAAAAGAGGAGTGGATCCATCCGTGTATTGCCCGCTGGTGGCATGACAATCAGGGCAAAATTCACCCTGATGGTGACCAAACGCATTAAATGCATTTGGTCACCTTGGATGCTGGAACTCGAATACCAGTTGTACTACTAACTGGACATCGATTTCTCACTCACATCGTAGAATTTTGTACGAGTTGATCACGTCGTTCCTCCTTCATTTGTCCGACTCATACACTGGTCATCACTTTCATGACCGCGTGGTGTAGTCAGTCTCACGGACTCCACACCCACCCACACCCAGCGTTGGCTGTAGTGGTGATCTGAGTGGTGGTCTTCTGGTCGACCGACTCGGTTGATTGCGGCCATGCGACAAACGTTGGGTTGTGGTCAGCACGATCGCAATTTTAAGACCAGCCAACTGGCCGTCCAGCGATCTTCTCCAGACAGTCGTCAGAACGGTTAAGGCCATTCAGGAGAGAACGCACACTGCATTTGACCACTTCGTTTCGCCGGCACATCTGCGGGGCGCCATGTTGTGACCCACGTCAGCGCACACGAATGCATCTCTCTGGCGTTTGATCGTCTCAACCGTCTCATCAGCATCGTGTCTGCTTTCAGCACCACGAATTCTCGGATGGATAGAACAGCAGCACCTCCTCAAGCCTCTACAGTCATCAACAATTTGTCCCGCAAGCGTACGGTCATCAGCATATTCTTTTCGCGTCCGTTAGTGTCTTACGGTGCCGCCGGGTGGATGCTCTTTGAGTCCAGTGGGTACAGTCGCATGATCAATCGAGAGGAGATTCCTACAACTTGATAGAAACTTCAATGTTTACGTTGGAGATACACTCAGGTTTTGTCCGGCGTGCATTACCAGACGTTCAATTTCGCTTTTTTTTTTCTTCACTTTTCTCTGCTTTCTGCCTTTACCGTCGAGACCAAACACAATCGCAGGGTGGCGGCTGCAACACAGTCCCATCTTCCAGCAAAAAAACGCTCCGGCCGCGTAAAAACCTCATCATCAACGGTCCCTTGGATACATTTCTCAGATCCACCTCAAGTCCATGACCCTCTGTTTCCCTCACACTTCAATAAAACCTCGAAATTGACAAACGGGCTCCTGCGTTGTGTACCCGCCCCACCATCATTCTCCGCGCCGCCCGTCCACGCAGCGAACCTACACTTCGCAGCGCAGGCTGTCTCTAGCACCGACTTACCGGAGGAGCAGGCGCCAGTTGCTCTCCGCTGCCGCCTCCGCCAGCCACGAGCGACTGCACGCACCTCGGAGATCATTCTTCGATCTACTCCGTAGGGAACAAAACACCCGTCAGTACCAAGTGCCTCGAGAAGCCACCATCATGATCGCTCTCGACACGCCGCTTATCCGTCTCGGCCTGCGCGCCTTCCAGTTCATCACGTCGCTCATAGCCGTGGCGACAATCGCCGCGGGCTTCCGCAGTGAAGGCTCTGCTATGCTTGGCAGCCACTCGACCAACTTCGGTCTGCTCATGACTTACACAACGATGCTCTACAGTCTCTACGACGCTGTTGTCGTAGAGTACCTCCACGTTCACCCACGTCTGCAGCGCCTGCATGGTGTCTGCGTTGATGGACTGTTTGCCGTCATCCTGCTCATCGCCGGTATTGTGCTCGCCTCGTCGGACGTCGTCTCGGATTGCAAGTACTTCGGCTACGCTCTGCGCTGCAGCAACCTCAAGGCCGGTACCGCGTTCACTTTCATTGCCATGGCTGGCTTCATTGTCAGCGTTGTCGTCCAGTTCCTCGCTGCCCGTAGCGAATTGCGTGGCGATGGTAACGACCTCGAGGCTCCACAGCCATACGTCGAGGAAGTGACCCCAAAGGGTCCGCTTTCTCCAATCGGTGGTTCGCCAAGCCCATCAGCCAAGATCTAATGGACAACTCGGTCAGCTCTAGTAGTCAACGTCAAGCAGTAGTGGGTGCATATCTTGATTAATGTATTGGCTCCATTGAGGCCTCAGGCGTTGAGATTTCAAGTCGTTTGTACGGCACAATATCCAATGCGTCGGGACGAGGCGAGGCACCTGGGACTTGCCGACTCTCAACTGCCTCTCAGAGAGTTCACAATCCTTTCATGCCTGCTCCTCACGAATGCTCATATCAAAAATCGCGTGGTTACTTCTCCGACTAGGCTGTAAAATGGGTGTATTCGACAACGTGTGGCACTGGATGCTGCGGCTACTTCTCCGCCTACTCCAGTTTGCACTATGCCTCGTGTCACTTATCCTGGTGTCCTCAGGTTTCGCCGTCGGCACGTTCAATGGACAAAGTACGATGCTTGGCGGGCGCTACGTTATGGTCACGACGCTCCTGACATTTCTCGGCATGGTCTACTCCTTCTGGTGGTTCGTGTTTATCGAGTTACTACGCGTCTCTCCTCGCCCGCGCTTCTTCTACTCGTTCTTCCTCGACCTCGTGCTCTCTTTTTCACTGCTCATCTCGGCCATTGTGCTTCTCCTCTCGGACTTTGTTCGCAACTGCCTGTCATTCGGTCACTTCCTCCGCTGCACCAACCTCAATGCTGCCGTCGTGTTCATGTTTCTCGCCATGGCTTCGTTCCTGCTCACTCCGATCCTTGCGCATCGTTGGGGTCGCAAAGAGAGAGAGCGCGAGGGAACTCGAGAGCGTCAGCGTCTCCATGAGCCAGAGCCTGAGACTCCACGTGAAGGTTACAATGCTGCTGCGACACCAGCGGCGAGTGATTCGACCAAACCACCAGAGCAGCGCGTATGAGAGAAGAAAAGTTCTATCGGAGGACAAGAAAAAACGAGAGCGGAGAGCATTTGTTGCCCAATTGAGCTGAGCTTAAGAATCCATGTATATAGGTCTAAGCATTTCTTTTCTTTTGCTCCCAGGTTGCGCAGCTTCAAAATGAAGGATAGACCAATGGATGTCGCAGGGCATCGGTTCGCAGACTCCGTTGGATCCAACAGTTGAAGCACTCGGCATTTCACAGCTTCATGAGACCTGGCGTATCCCTCAAACAACAAATACATTGTGTTTAGTATGCTCTCCGTCCCGAAGTGTCCCGAACACGCTGTTTCAATACGGGATGGTTGAAGTGGCCACAGTTGGCGTAGCTCCTCGTCGCTGATGGTGAGGATGGCCACCTGACCAACATGCTACGCTCCAGTTCCCATTGCTCTTCTCGCGGCATCTCCATCAAGTCGATCGTCTCTTCTTGTCTTCAACAGTCATGTGGATGTTGCGCACTCTGCTCCGCTTCCTGCAGGTGGCCTGCTGTTTGGTCGCACTGATCACAGTCTCCTCCGGGTTCGTGGTGACATCGTACTATGGGTACACAAGCATGCTTGGCAGCAGCCCTGTGACGTACACACAGTTGGTCACGTATATGGGCTTCCTCTACGCGCTCTTCTTGTTACTGCTAGTGGAGCTTCTCGCCTGGTTCATGCGTCCGTTCTGGCTATTCGAAGTCGGCATGGACTTCTTGATGGCCGTCATGTTGCTAGTCGCTGCGATCGTGCTACTTGTATCCGACTACGTCATGAACTGCGGTGTGTATGGCGTCATGCTTCGCTGCCGAGCTCTGAACACGGGCGTTGTGTTCACGTTCATCTCGATGGGTCTATTTGTACTGTCGCTGTTGCTCAACCTCTTCTCGGACCGCACTGATCGCCACACCAACGAGCCCGTTGAAAGCGGACGTCCAGTTCACACTCAGTACCATTCGAGCGCTACGCCAACGACACACGACTCTCCGAAGAGCCCTGCTGCCCGCATGTGAGCGCACTTCCAAGATTCATTCATGGCAAGATGCATGTTCCCGTAGCTAGATCCAATCGATGATAGCAATACGGTTCATGGAATCCATTTTCACACATTTACTTGTTTGAGTTTAGATTGCATAGTCTGTTGATGGACAACCTTCTACAGCTATGCTCGTGAACGGAGGGATACAAAAGCGACGCGCTTAGATCTTCTCAGTGAGCTCTGGCACGGCGTTGAAGAGGTCAGCAACAAGACCGTAGTCAGCGACCTGGAAGATTGGAGCCTCCTCGTCCTTGTTAATCGCGACAATGGTCTTGCTATCCTTCATACCAGCCAAGTGCTGGATAGCACCCGAGATACCGACGGCAACGTAGAGCTCAGGAGCCACAACCTTACCAGTCTGCCCGACCTGGAGCTCGTTTGGCACGAAGCCAGCGTCGACGGCAGCACGCGAGGCACCCACGGCACCACCGAGCTTGTCAGCGAGCGTGTACAGCATCTCGAAGTTGTCACCGCTCTTGAGACCACGGCCACCCGAGATAACAACACGGGCCGAGCCAAGGTCTGGGCGCTCCGACTTGCTCACCTCCTCCGAGACGAATTGCGTCTTGCCCGCACCAGCAGCCTCTGGGGCAGCCGACACAGCGGCACTGCCGCCCTCGGTAGCGGCCTTGTCGAAACCCGTTGGGCGCACCGTGATGATCTTGACGGCATCGTTCGACTTGACCTTAGCAATGGCGTTACCAGCGTACGTTGGGCGCACAAACGTGTCCTTGTCGGCGACCGCAATGATGTCCGAGATCGGCGAGGCATCGAGCTTGGCGCCGAGACGTGGGAGGTAATTCTTCGAGGCGTTCGAGCTTGGCGCAAGAATGTGCGAGAAGTTCTTCTCCTTCTGCGTGGCCACGAGCAGCTCCGTGACGTCCTCGGCGATCAGGTGGTCGTACTTGGCATCCTGAGCCGTGAGCACGTTGCTCACGCCGCTGATCTTGGCCGCCGACTCGGCAACAGCACCAGCCTGCGAGCCGAGCACGAGCAACGTCACGTCGCTGCCGATCTTGGAGGCGGCCGTGACGGCGCTGAGCGTCGCGCCGCTCACCTCTTTGGTGTTGTGCTCGGCGATGACGAGCGTCGAGAACGAGCGGTTCGAGTTGGCAATGCGGCGCACAAACTATAAGTTCCACCAACAAACACGGCGGTCAGAACCTGCGAGACGGTCTAACCGAGCCAACAGAACGCGTTTGCGTGCAGATAGACTTGCTCCACGAGAGCAGACATCGCAAGGTCTATCCGTAGCGCAACGATTTTGTCGGAGTTGTACAGGGCATTACCTGGCGGGCGATCATCTTGGACGTTGTGCTGGAGTTGCTGTGTGTGAGAGAGCCGCACGACCCGGATCCTGCGTTTGGTTCACGGCACGTGCGTTGGGGCGGTGACGCTCTTCCGACCGGCCCAATCCGAGCGCAGGGTTTGCCCCACACGTCGGACTCCTCTTTGTCTCCGCCGTTAACATCCTTTAACCTTCATTTCGAAACCACATCTTCAACCGGCCCACATGTGGATGTTTGTGGTGGTTAATGTCTCGAGTTGAACCTGGTCCAAGCTCTTCCCTGTATCGCTCGAGTCGGTTTCATCCATTTCTAGAGGTCAGCACTCAAAACACCTGCTCCTCTTAGGTTTATCACACAAGAGAGGGGATTTGTACAAGGGGCGGGCCCAGGTGATGATCAAGAAGCGAGGGGACTGCGAGGGGGTCCACGCCATCGTGTCTTCGCTATCTTCCGCGCCGGAGTGACGTGAAGGTGCGTTGAGATGGCCGCGTGGCGCCGTGTGGGCGGCGTGGCGTCCATGTATCGACGGCGTGTGGCGTGCCTATTTGTGGCGCGACAGCGCGGCTGATAAGCGTCCGCGTTCGTCTATGTGGTGGCCAATTGAGTGTGGAAAACGAAGAGAAACTGACATGCGTCTGTATGACGTGGATTACATTGAACAGTGCCATTATCGCTCAAGAGGGAGGCTTTCTGTTGCATCAAGCATGGCGAAGACCGCTTCAGGCTCGAGCGCTGCTCCTGCGAGCATCCTGTCGGATTTCCTGGCCAAGTACCAGAAGACCACGCCCAAGAAGATCAAGCTGATCGATGGGTTCCTGGCGTATGTGCTCGCCACGGGCATCACGCAATTTATCTATTGTGCGCTTGTCGGCACGTTCCCGTTCAACTCGTTCCTCTCGGGTTTCGTGTGCACTGTCGGCGTCTTCGTGTTGGCAGGTGAGTGATTTCTTGACGTGCCAGTGGCTATTTCGTGGCGCAGACGTCTCATGCTGCATCTCTACGTTCAGTCTCTCTGCGTATGCAGATCAACCCGGACAATGAGTTCCGGGACCGCACAGAGCAGCGCGCGTTCGCCGACTACCTGTTCTGCAACATCATCCTCTTCCTCGTCGTGTTCAACTTCATGGGTTAAGCGCCGCATCGCAACTTCGCCTCTTCCATCACTTGGCTCTACTCCCGTCATACTCGATGTCTCCGACAAGCATCGCTACGCGCAGACTAACGGCACACTCGCGTGAAGAAGTATCTCAGTAGTAGTCGATGATACAGGGAGACAAAAGCAGCTAGGTGATCGTAGATTTTGGTTTTTTGATGGGGAATTTCGACTCGAAGAAGCTCCGGCTCGCTTGCACATGTGCCATGAGAACAACATCATATAAGTGCTTATTTTTTTGGTCCAGGAATTCCATGCTCGCCTCCGTCATTCTCCGTTGCTGCTCATCCTCATGGCGCGACATGGTGCTTCGTGTCACAATCTCATCGCAACAGCTCCCTCCGTACTATATCCCTCTCATAAAGTACGAATCACTAAGAGAGACGTTATTCCTGCCACATTAACGGAATATACGCTATTGGATTGATTGGTATTGTAAATTAGTACATAATACCTCAATAACTCTAAGAAAATCCACAATCATTCTGCCAATCAACATGCGTAATCACCCATTCACCCAAAAAGATCTCTTACTGATATGGGTTGATCTCGTCAACTTCGAAGACTGTAGTAGGTACTAGTAAAATATCGAACTCGGCAGTTGAGAAGAGAACGACTGGAAGAACGGCATGAACGTGCTGGCTCATGGCTCCGCAACGGCGCCACCACGCGCCATGGAGCATGACGCGTTACTGGGGGCTTCTGCCCGTGTTGGCGTGTCCCCTCGGCAGCTGTGGGCCCAGTCCACGCCTCAGAGCAAGGCGCTGATCGCACTGGGCAGTGGCGCTGCCTCCGTGGCCGGCGTCGCGACTGGCTTGACGTATCTGCTGTATGCACGCGTTCTCGAAGCCATGGCTATGGGCACTGTCGATGGTATCGACACAGTGCTTGTGAACTATGGCTGGTTACTGGTAGCGCAGTTCCTTGGCTCGTGCGTGCAGTTTGGTGCGTGGTCCCGCGTCGCGAGTCTCTATGTGGCGGCGTCCGAGGACAAGAAGAGCCGCCAAGATGAAAGCCGGGAACGAGGATCAATTGAAGGCCTCGGCGCGTGTGTGCGGGACGCTTGCTTCGGGTTAACAGCACTCATCGTTGGACTGCAGTTCGGCTGGGAAGCGATCCTGTTTGTTGCGATCGCAGCCGCGTTCGTCGTCGGGTTCCCGATAGCTGTGTTTGCATGGGGTTGCTGCTGTGGTTCACAGGAAACCAATTCCAGTGAGGATCCCAAACGGCTCGAGAAGGAGCTCTCGTCTGTTTGGAACCACGCAGTTGAATTGCGTCAGCTGCACGCCGCCGATGTGGCCTTGACACGGGTGAAGCGTCAGCTTGGATACCAGGAACGCCCCGGCTTGAAGACCTTCGCGATGGCTAGTTTCTTCTTCGTGTTCGCCCTGCCCGTCGTGCTGGCCGTTTTGTTTGTTGCGTGGCGCATCCAGGAGACAACGACACCGGGAGAGAACGTTTGCGTGCGTATCGCCGTCATGTTGATCGCAAGTGCTATGGGTCTTCAGCTTTTGCAGCGCGCCTACAGCACATTTACAAAGGGCGATGTGTTGGAGACGATTGAACTGGACAAGACTGCGCCAATAGCGCAACAAGACGAAGAGCGAGCCAAGAACTGGATCCTGTCTCTTGCCGGCCCAGCGCGTCGCCTTGCCCCGATGCTCACCATTGCCAATGTTGGTATGTCTCTGGCTGTTGTTGCATCGATCGCTTCTCTTGCCTACACATTCGCGTGGCTTCTACGCGCACCATACACGGACCACCGTGAAGTACTGTCCAGAGCGCTGAAGCATCTTGGTGTGATCCTCGGCTGTGCACTGGTTGCCTGCCTTGCATTCGGCGCTTTCATCGACGTACAGGCGAAGATCGGTCGTCCCGTGGGTAATGCTGTGACATTGAGCGTCTTTGGAGCCAAGCTAAAGCGCGACACACCAGCCACGAGTGGCATCACTGCTTCGAGCGTCGTAGAAGGCAGTATGTGGATCCGAATGGTCACACCAAGCTTGCTCGTGCCAAAGCACGTCAGCTCCATCATTGAAGGAGTGCTGGTAGCCACGGTGTGTTTTGTTGTCGATCCATGGTTCACCTTGGCGACGCTGTTGGCGTGCCCGTTCCTGTCCGTTCATCTATGGTATGGTAAGCTACTCTTCCGAAACCTTCTCGCCGACACTTCGGCTCCGTTGGCGCTCTTGGACGCCTTGTTGCGTGCTGTTCTTGACGTTGCGGATCGAGCAGCGACGATTGTGCTGATCTATCTGCAGGTGGCGTGGATTGCCGATGGCACGTCGACGCTGTCTTCTGTTCTTGTCGTCAGCTACGTGATCGGCATGTCGGCAGGGTTCCTGCACGCGCGTCGATTTGACATTGGCGCGTTCAAACGCAACGAGGCTCTCTCCGCAGCTGCCAAGATGTGCCAATTTGTGGAGGATGCACGCGAACTATCTTCAGCATCTTCATCTCGAGGGGATGTGGGGCCATCTGCGACTGGCGACTTTAGTGTTGAAGGTCCGGACGTCCCGTACTTGTCGGTCCAGCCGGGTGAGGTCGGCGAGCTGTTGGTGGCCTCACCGTCAGCAGTCGCATCGGCCCTGCTCACCGGTCAAGAACTGCCTGAAGACCTCGTGGCATACATTGGAGGTGTGAAGACAACCGAACTGACGACTTCGACTCTCATGGATCGCTGCATGCTCCTGAGTAGTGATCCAGCATGGCTTCCAGGCTCCACCTTCGACAACATTCACCTGTCCGCACAACTGACAATGCCCGAAGACATCGAAGCTGCTGCACAGGCCGCAGGCGTGGATATGCAACATCTGTACGATGAGCTGGCATTAGAGCAGTGGGAGGCAACGCCCGAGATCCGAGAAAGCGTGGCCGTTGCACGTGTGCTACTGAGGAAGCCAGAGATTCTTTTTGTGGTTGACAGGGATGGTTCTTTCAAGTCGTGGGAAAAGGAAGTGGATTTCACAATCCGCCCACGGCAGGAGCAGTGCCGCGTGGTTATGATCCGAAGCACGATGGCTTAAGAACTGGGATCAGCACTTGATATCAGTATGTCCCACATCGGTTTAATGCAACGTATGATACCTAAAGGTTGCAATACATGCACTCTTCACCTCTCACAGCTCAACTAAAATCGAGTCAGTTGTGGCGTAAAAGAAAAAGCACATCCATTCTGTGGCTGTCGAGTCAAACACCATGGAACTGCTACACTAACTTACTACTTCTACTCGACGACTCAACTAGTAATACATCACATGCCATGCATAAAGCCACAGTAAGGCTGATCTGTACGACCGATCTTCAAGGACTCGACGGTTTTGTTTAGGCTCGCAGGTATGTCTTGGTCTGTCTGTAGGCGGAGCCAGCACCAGTACTAGTAGCAGCTCCGGCTCCAGCACCGACACCAGCACCGACACCAGCTCCAACACCAGCTCCAATGTTGGCGCCAGCACCGACACCAACACCGAACTTGGCTCCCGCGTTGAGACCGACGTTGGCGTTGACACCAGCACCGGCACCGATCTCGGCTCCA
>KE464630.1:1766-14260 GCA_000387445.2 Pythium aphanidermatum DAOM BR444 | reverse complement strand
CCGTTTGGTGCCCAAGATCGAGCGAGGGAGTGGCTTTTTCGATTTTTTCTTGCCGACTCAGCCGGTAAAATACGGGTAACTTACGACACACATTCTTTTTCAACCAATCCGAAACGTCAGATCGAAGGATATTCGAGAACCTAACCGAACAAGGTGGGAGAGATACGGACAAGACAAGTTACGGAACCCCCACATCCATATTTAACAACTTCGTGGCCACCTTTACACGGCCTCGGTGATCTCGTCGATGAGGATCTCGTCTACTTTGACACCAATGGAGCCGTCTGCAATCACGACAGTCTCTCGAACGCGGCCACTGGCACTCCGTGGAGGCTCTGGGGTCTCTGCTTGAGGCTCTGCATCGCCAGTGGACTGGAAATGGGCGGCCAAAACGTCCGAGTCCGCAGTCTGCTCCTCTGTCGGAGACGCTGGGGCCTGGGCCTGTGCTTCCTCGTGGGCTGAGGCCTGACAGACGTCTGTGGGTTCGTTACGCCCTTCAATCTCCACTGGCTGGGGCTCTTCAGGAACTGGCTCAGGCGGAGGAGGCACGAGTCCGAGCTGCTCCTTCATGTGGGGAATGACCTCGTCCACGACGGCGTACGTCGCCTCGAACAGTGTGCCTTCCACCGCATTAGGCTCTTCTCCATCCACGGGGGTGGACAGCGTACATGCTCGGTCCAGGATCTGCTCTGCTTGTAAGATCAGGAGCAAGTTGTAAAGTGACTGCAGAGTCGTCTCGAAGACGACGGCGGCGTGGGAGGACGACGCGGCCAGTGGCCCGGCAGTGCGGAGCTTGTGAGCCAGACGACGCAACACGCTGAGCCAGAGCCCGTTGAAGTCGGGGAGATCGATGAGCACACTGAGATTGTGCAAGAACGTCTTCGAGAGGAGCGTCACACTGTAGAGAGACGCTTCCTTCGAGTGCCGCCACACGCCCTCATTCACTTGGTTGTCAAATGTGAAAATGACGTCTTCGAAGCAGTGCTGCCATGTGTCCTTGGCCACAGGGACACCTGGGAGCAACAGGGAGTTGTAAAGACACTCCCATGCTGTCTTGGCGATCGGGGCACGGTCATCATTCAGGTAGCTCAACATCACGCGCATGACCTCGAGCCACGCACGGCCATCCATCTTGTAGGCACTATCACTCGCAGCGAGTCCCTGGAGCAGTCGTAGAGCATCCACTGAGTATGGTGTCCGGTGGCTTACAAAGCGGAGGCATGTGGCAATCCACAGCGTCACATTCTCGTCGTTCAAATGACCGCCCTCTGCCAAAAGCTTGACACACTCCCAACACGAGGCACGGCCGTTCTTGTACTGCACAACGTTCTCCAACATGCCCATAAGCACGTCCCATTCATGGAAGTCGTGCATATAGACCAGATTGGCCTTGAGCAGCATGTTGATACCAATCGCCACGCGGTCACTCAGAGCCTTGTACATGCCGTCGTCCATCTCGAGCAGCACGGTGAGCGTCTTCATGAGCTGTGGTCGGATCTTCTCATCATGGAAGAGGCGGATGCTGACGCGAAGGATGTGAACGATCACTCGCTCCGCCAAGCCATGCAGGTGGTGGTGCAACTCGGAGAAGGGGGTCTGTAAGATGCGCTCCGCGTATTTGTGGAAGCGCTCCCACAACTTGAGCGTCACAATGCGGTGGGCGTTCACGAGGATCAAATCCACACTCAGCTCGAGCACTAAAATGGCATTCTCCTGCATCATGGGGTCGATCACCGCTGGTGCTGACACAGGAGTTCCGTCGGGAGCCTGCATCAACATGCCTTTGAACGGATCGCGACACGTCAAGAGCGTCTCGAGTAGACTGGTGAGTGATGGCTCTTGCAGTTTGCGCTCCATACGGAGCCAGTTCTCCTTCTCGAGAATGCCTCCTCCGAGTTTGACAACGGCGTCACGAAGCATCTTGCTAACAAGCGAGAAGTTCTCGTCCACTTTCTCTTCTTCGGACCACAGGTACGACGAGAGCGAGTCCCAGATCGAACCACTTGTAGCCTGACTGGAGTTACCGTAGCTGGTTGCGTGTCCATTTCCACCAGAGGACATGCTCTTCATACGGCTACGAATGGCCGCTTGACGCTCAGCTACGCGTCGTGATCGTTCCCTTGTCTTCCCGGACACGCCCGCTGATGACGGCACGGCTCCTGCAGGTCCCGAGGCATTTGTAGGAGATGGCTGAGTGGCGCCACTGCCCTGAATTGGTGGTAGTGGCACTCCTCTCGCATCCACAAAGTCGTCCATTTCCACCAGAGACGTGGGCACAACGTCGAGCTCGTTGAACATGAGAACACACTCAATGACGCTTGCCCATGCCTTCCGGAACGACTCATGGCGCTGCTGCACAAACTGGAACAAAAGCTTGAGGGACAGCAACGCCCGACGCATCTTGGCCCCACGTAAGTGATCTTCTCCAATGGGAGCAATCACACCAAACGGTTCCGGTTCAGGCGAAGCTCCAGCCAGGGGAGACCCTGGCGGCGCTTCTTCACTCTCTTCACCTTCGCTCGTGTTTTCCACACTGCTCAATCTTCTCCTGTTCGTTCCACGTTGCGCTGGTTGGGCTGGTAACGAATGGCGCTTATTCAGTGCTGCACTAGCATTTGAAGTCGGAGGCATGAAGATCTTCTCTCCGTTTAGGATTCCATGGGCGAAAGTGAGGAAGTAGGTCGAGAGTGAAGCCATGATCTTGTTGAACAGCTCGCTCATGTCGTAGTAGAGGGCGATCTTGGCACAGTTACTGAGACCATCGAGAGCACGTTCCATATTGGTGAGGTCGCACGTCTTCTCGTACGCCAGGGAGATGCACTTGATGGTAGAGTCACAAATGAGGTTGAACATGTCTTTCTCATACAAACCAGCACGGAGCTTCAGGATGCTCGAGTTCGAGGTGAAACTGGCGCCGACAACATTCTCCGATCGCTTGAGCACGCCCTCCCACTGCGTCGAGTACCGATCCACTGTGACCTGCTCGTTGAAGTCGGACACATCATGCTGCATCTGGATTTCTCTTTCCTTGATGTTGTTGTATACCATGGTCAAATAGTCTTCAGGGAGGTCCTGGCCGGCGTTGATTCCTCGGTTGTTGCGGATAAACTCTTCCAGTGTCATTTTCTTCGCAATGTGGTCCGAGTGCAAGTCTGTGTTCAGCATAATGATACTGAATGCAAGCACGTACGCAGCATCAGCATCCGCCAATGGACCAGACGACGCGCATTGAGCATAGAAACGCTTCGAGAACGCCTCCATCATGCGATCAATCTTCTGGGCCTCACCTGGGAGACGGAAGCGAGCCAAAAACAACCGCAGGGCCTCGTCCAGTGAAGACGCATCTCGAAAATCAAGCAGTTCGATGTATGCATCTCGAACTGCCGTGTTGAAAGGGTACTTTTCCGGCGGTCCATCGCCTAGGTAGTCTCCGATCAACGTCTTGTTCAGTCCAGGTGTATTGAGTAAGAACGACGCGACGCACTCAGGCGTCAGCGTCTCTGGAAGCAGCTCCATCTCTTGGGCGTATGAGATCCAGTTCTTCTGGTCGGTATTGAATTTCTCAGCTGCAAGAGCGTATCGCTTCTTGGCTCGCTTGCGCTGCTGGAGGACTTCCGCCGTACGCTCTCTCGCTGTGTGCAGCCACGCCAGCTGGTCCATGGACGGAGACTTGGATCGGTGTCTGGAAACCGTGTCCCCATGGTCGGAATCCGACTCACTGTCGCTTCCAGACATGACCAAATGCATCAAATCGCGGACAGACGACATGGGAGAGATATCCTCGATCGCGATATCACTTGGTGGGCCCCTGTGTCCGCTGAACGGAGCACTTCCATCCACCAGTCGAGCCAAGTCGGAGCCCTGCAGGTCTGCGACGTCGGTCGGCCCCGTTGTCGTGCTGTTCGAGCCCAGTGGACACCGTCGGGCGATCGATTCGATGACCGCGAGCAGGCCTTCGAGACACAGTACTGTGAGAGCGTTGAGGTTGCCATTCGGTCCTTCCATCGCCTGGCAGTTGCGAGCGAGCGACTTGCAGAGCACTTCAAATAAGTTGGTGCAGTGCACGTCGCAGTCATAGTTGATATACAGGTCTAGCATCATGGCTGGTTCGCGACAGAACTCGAGGAGCGACTCGAGCGCGAGTTCCTTCTGCTCGTCGGAACACGACGGGGAGTCGATGATGCGCATGTGAACGCTGGTGAAGAAGACTTCGAGTTGCACTTTCAGGTGGTCTTTGATCGAGTTGAAAAGGTTGAATACAACGCGTAGGATGAGCGACAAGATCGCGGGATCTTCCGTCTCGGAATTCTGCAGCAAGTACTTGGACAGGTCGCCTTGCAGCACTGTCACGAGGCGCGGGTGATTGCCGAGCCCCGTACCGGCTGTCTCCAAGACGATGTTGATGAGTCTCAAGCCGAGGATGCATGTCGCGTCGTCTTTGGCAGCTGGCGAGATGAGCCCCGAGAGGAAGAGCAGGATCTGCTCGAGAAGCGCACCGCCGTAGCCGCTGGCGCGCGGGCGCTTGACGCGCAGGTCGCTGCCGTCCGTGTCGTTCGCGTCTTCCTGTTCGTCTTCCTTGAATGGCTCCAGCTGGTCGATGCGGTCAAAGACCGTGAGGATCAAATGCGCGAGCGTGTTCTCCGCAGCCCGACAGAGATGCACGGACGAGCGTGGCTGGCAGCTGATGCTGTAGCACAGCTGCATCATCTTCCAAACGTTGTCGCCCGCGATGAGGTGCCCGGCATCGCAGCGCAGACAGTACTCGACGAGCTCGAGCAGCTTCATGAGCACGGCCTCGTCATCGGCGCGGTGTGTCTCCTCGAAGCGGCAGCGGGCGACGCACACGGCGATGCGGTTGATGGCCACGTCGGCACGCAGCGACTCGCTCGTGATGAGTCCGTAGAGCAGGAACTTGTTGAGACTGGAGATCGCGGCGCCCGTGATGAAGCCACTCGTGCGCTCGGACTCGATGACCATGACGAACGGCAGCAAGTACGTGACGGTGTCCACGTCCGAGAGGTCGGTGACCCACTGCAGCTCGTAATGCAGCTGCTTGAACGCGCGCATCATGGGCGACTGCGTGGCTGCAGGGATCTCGCGCTTGAAGCGGTCGCCTGACGCCCAGCGCGCGTTCACGCGCATCATGGAGAGCACATTGTGGATCTCGCCCTTGACGCAGTTCATGCTGCTTCTTGGGCTCTGCAACGTGGCCTCTGGGGAGACACGGAGGACACGGAGGGTGTATAGTATACACGGACCAGCTAAGTACGCGGTCACTCGAGCGAAGGAGATTCGACCCGACCGGGCTATGCGCGGGTGGTTGAAGTGAGGTCGGGCGACTACAGTACTACATTTCAATGGAAGTGACTATGGCCATGTGTCTGTACTCGTCTCGACTTGAGATCGAAGGAATTTCTCCATGTAGTGATGGTGATGTCGGTTCTAGACAACGTTCTCTTTCGATTCAAGTGCCTGCGGAAATCACTACTGTGGTGCTCTGCTGGATTATCCGGATGCGGCGGTGGTATACACCCACCGTCCGGTTACTACGTCCCCCGCACCACTCATGGTCAATCGGCATGGACTTGCTGAGCGTGGATGACGACGACGGGCATGCGCACGGCTTCCTCGTGGCGAGCGATGGGCTCATGGCCAGCGAGACGGACGACGTGATGGCGCACGACTTCCAGCCGCTGCCGTTGGCGCGCACGCCACGCCGACGCAAGATCGGCAAAGCGCTGCAGCTTGTGCTCTTGCGCAAGTATGTCGCGTGTGCCAAGAGTCTGCGGCGCCTGCCGGAGCGCGCGATGACGGAGCACCTGCTGGATGAGGCCTACGACGAGTTCTATTTCAATGGAGGCAGCTTGAGTGAGCCGCGCCTCGGGTACACGGCGTTCCTCAAGCTGGTGCGCAACCGACGCGGTGAGGTCGCGCGGCTCGATAGGCAGGCAACGGTGGAGAGACGCAGTGCGTCGAAAGAGCAGCAAGAGATCGACGCGTTGATCCGGGAGCTGGAGCGCGTGCGGCAAGGCGACTTCACGAGCGACAGCCTCACGGAATTTGATGAGAGTGGCCATGCGCCGTCAGCCGGCATGGACGCGCCAACAGACCCGCATGGATTCGCCAGCGTGTTGATGCCCCAAACACCGAGCACGTTCGTCAATGGCGAGGAGCATGTGTTGGTTCCTAAACGCAAGCTCGAGCTGCTCCTCCGCTTCTCCCAAGAGACGCTCCAGTCGCAGAAGAAGCTGCTGGAGCAGGTCTGCACATTGGAGAGGCAGCTGCTCGAGCTCCAGCACCACCATCACCCACTGGGGCACTGAGGTTTCGTTCCACGCCTAGTTCTGCATAAAGTGCACCCACAAGCTACCACTTCAGAGGGCTGGAGCTCCTTTGCAATGCAGCCACTGTCCCTGTCTCGGAAGTCTCAAGGCCACCTCAGTAGTCAAGTCTGAACTGAACTCGCTCCACGAACTCAATCATCGGCTGCCACTGCTTCTTCCTGAGACTATGGCGTCTGTCGAAGTGGTCAATGGTCCATGTCAAGTCTGAACGCTACACAATGACACAATCAAATTCTATCGTGTTGCAGTGGAGATGTTGAGACTACCGTGAAGGCGTATGCATGCCACAGACCAGCGTGTGTTCGTTTATTGATGACGAGTCAGAGCCGATACTGTTCGTTGGACCGGGCTACTCACTGTCTGGGTGGTTTTGGTGCAAAGTACATGAAGCCAGGGAAGTACCAGTTCTCGGATGTAAGCTTCGGCAAGATGTATCCGTAGTGGTCGAGCATTTCCGAAGAGGCTGCCGCGTTCGTGACTTGTACAACCACGGGGAAGTAAGCCGGCTTGTCTGGGTGCAGCTCGGTCGTGTTCATGACGAGCTCCCGAAGGAAATAAAAGTGCTGGTCGCCAGTCGGGCGACGAGGAGAGCCCACAGACGCCATCTCCTCCCCCATCCACGCTGTCCACCCCTCGAAAGCCGCGCGATTCTTTTCCTTAGCCATGCGCTCAACGAGAAGGCGGTTGCGTGCGTCTGTATCACCACGGCTATCGACAATGCACCATGAAATGAGGTCCCGGACGGCAGGATTGGAGATGCGGGTCTTGTAAGAGTACGGCGACAGTGCGAGCATATCGAGAGAGTCGATGAAGAACTGACAACGGAACCAGCCATCGTCGCGATCTCCCTGTAGCTTGCTGAGCAGGAATGCTTCGAAGCCGTTAACATCGTTAGGCTTGCCGCCCTCGTGCGTGAACAGGAACAGACAGCGCGTGAGAGCGACTTCAATGAGTAGTGGCTCGTAGTCAGGCCACAACCGACTGTAGATAGAAGCCACGGCAACTGTCGAGTTCTTGATACGATATGCGTCGTCCGGCGACGTCACTGGCGCGTGCTTGTTTTTGCTCAGCAATGCCTGTACGTATTGCCCGCGGTTGCCTTGGAGTTGACCCCACAGTTTCTCATGCTGCTCGCGCTTGTACTGGCACAGCACACTCATCATCCAGTGATCCTGCTGCACGACGACAAGCTGCTTGCTGTTATGCATGCGGTCCTTGAGCTAGGCCCGACCATACTCCTTGTATGCTCGCGAGCCAAGCACATCGACAATCTTGGTAAATAGCTCCATGCCGTCTACCGCGTTGAATCCGAACTGCCGACGCTCACAGGGATGAGACTCTTCACATCGCAGCGTCCTGGGCGTCTGATGACGATCTTATACAGCAAAGGAAGAGAGGATGAACTCAAGAGAAACAGCTCTGGCGTCTAATGTTCTGAATTCTTGTAAAACCAAGTGGCTGAAGAGTTCTCACGCTAATCACTAGGTCCTTCTAGGGTGAAGTACTAAAGAACGAATGTTGGTGTATTGCGCCAAGTCACTACTGTAGACCTTCACAACGTTCGATATCAAGTGGTTCTGTGGCAGTCTTTTCATCCCTCATCAGAAGAAATGACGAGCTCTTCCAGAAGAACCTGGTGAATGTCTTCCAGCGTGAGTGAGGGTAGCTGCCATCGCCACTTGTGTGCCAGCGCTGCCTCGTGGGAGACAGATAACCCATCTTCTTCGAACTCGGCCAACTCGGGTTCTGCCTCCAGCTTCGTGATGCGGAGTGTTCCAGTCGGCCGACGCTCTTCATCCTGATTGCGAGATTTCTCCACAGAAGCTCGTATGTCGAAGCCATGCAGCACCCGCTTCAGCAGTGCGGCTCGCGATTGCACTCTCTGCCGTGCCTTCTGTCTCGCCTCGGCCGCTTCTTCTCTCTGCTTTCGCTCTTCGCTCATCAACCGTCGTGTTTCCTCTTCACGAAGTTGCCTCATGATCTCTTTCTCGGCTTCTCGCTGCTTGTGCAGTCGCTCTTTCCGCTGTTGCTCCTCCAATCGATGGCGTTCTTGTCTGCACTGCATCGCTTCGTTCTGAATCTCACTGATTTGACTCTCCAAGTCTTGTTTCAGCTTTGCCAGCGTGTCTACACGCTGTTGTCTCGCTTCATTCCGGTCGGTGAATTTTCTCAGCTGTGCTTCTAGATGCTCCTTTGCCTCTGCTTCTTGTGTGCGCTTCTTGAAAATCCGCCCATTAATCGTCGCTTGTAATGCCATCTGAGCATCCACACAGCGTTATTCACTCTCCTGCCTCCGTCTCGTCCTCCACTAGACATTCAAGTTACCTTTTCTCGCACTTCTCGTTCAATCTGGTCTCGAAAACTCAGCTCCTCAGCATCCTTTCTCTCCGCTTTTTCCTCCGTGGGCTTAGCCAAACTAGAACTCATCGAAGGTGTGGGTGTTCTGCTCTGAGGGGTTGGTGGAGCAGATTGCGGTCGCAGCCGCAGTGCAAATTGCTTCCCCTTGCGTCGAATCTCCTCGATCTTCCTCATCTCTTCCTGCATCCTTGCGAGACTCGCGTCTCTCTCCGCTTGCTGCTGTTTCTCGAGTGCCATCTTCTCCATTTGTATTCTGCGTGCCCTCTCCTGCGCCTTCACAAGCCCTTCAGCCGCTCTTCTCGCTTTCTCTGCTTGTACTCGCTCCTCCTTGCTCTCTTTCTTCATGTGTTTCTTCTTCTTCTTCTTCTTTTTGTTGCCACTGCTCTGTCGTTGCAGTCGTTTGGAGTTCTCCGATCCGCTTTCGCTTCTAGTCGCCATACTTCTCCCACCGTCCTCTGGGTTTTCATCCTTCTCCTCTACCTTCTGCTCCTCATCTAGCATGTCTCCTCCGTCATCCACTGTCATCGTGAGTCGTCTCCGTACTAACGACGGTGCCAGTGGCCTCCGCTCCTCTCCATCATACAGCACAGGCCCCACCCATCGCCCTGCGTCCGCCGCTGATCCTCGAGCTTGAGCGTGTTGTGTTGCGAAGTACCGTGCGATCTTGGTCAGTACCTCCGCCATGCTCGCCTACTTGTCCGACGTAACCAATTCGGTACGTGCCTCTTCAAGACTCGACTCCTATTAACGGGGTTCTCCCCTGTTGACGCTATTACACTGTTATCAAGGCCTGCCTATCGACTGCTTGTGTTTGATGTGGTCTTCCGGCGCCGAGCGTGCTGCTTGGCGAGCTTAGAGAGCATGGTGTTGGTGACTTTAATGCCGAGTGCACGCGGAATGAGTTGCTCTGGGGCGAGCAGCTCGTCTGACTTCGCTGTGAAGGTGTTGAGGAACTGCATGACTTCGTCAATCGGTTTGTTCACGATGTGCGACTCCGATAGCTGCAGTAAAGCCAGGGCGACGCGCGCCATGATCTTCCAATTGTTTTCAAAGAGAAAAATATCCCATATCTTGTCGAGAGTTTCGCGAGGAAGCACGTTCAAGTATAAGAAAAGCGTCTGGAACCAACCGACGAGAAACATCTCGATCATGACCTTCTCGTTCTCGAAATGTTCACTCAACTCAGGCACCGCGAGCTCAAACAGACGCTGGCACTGGAAGCAATGGAGTTGGAGCTTTTGCAGCCCCGGGCAAAACATTTGGCGGAGTCCGTAATTCTCAAACAGCGCAACCAGTATCCAGAACGCACTTTCGACTTCGATCCGAGTCGCTGCCTGGGCGCTCGAGCGCGTTGGCGACATGGGCGGGCTCTCCATTCCGTTCATCGCCGCTTTGCGAGCTAACCGCACGGCTTCTCGGGCTTCACTGCTCTTCTTCACATGGTCAAGAATATGTGCCGCGATGTAGTCCATGCCTTGACAGTACCCGACGTCAGGAAACCGCCCTGACAGCGCATGCAGGATGTCGCTGAGCTGGTTGGTCAACTCTTGCTCGGTGTCGTATACAATTTCTTTGTTGTCCCCCATCGCTCGTTTGTGTGGCGCTACGCGTCCGTACGTTCTCCTTACATCGGTCAAGATCAATTCGGTGCACTCGCCCTTCGACTTGGCCATCAACAGGTACGTCTCAAAGTCCAACTCCGAAGTCTCGCGAACTTTCCTGACGTTGGCGACGTGTTCCCAGTAGGAGAAGCGGACGTGTGCTGGCATGTCGCCGTAGCGGACGCAGAAGCGCCATAACCGACGTTCGGATCGAATGAACGACCGACACGCCTTGTTCACGGCGCTGACTCGGCCCAGCGTCTCCACACTACCGCAGAACAGCAAGATATGACCGAGGATATACGAAGTCGAGAGACACCGCTCGGACGGCGTCTGGGGTGTCGATGCAGCCTTGAGTCCGCCACTACTTGTTCGAGTCAGAGCAGCCGCTGATGCAAAGCACGTTTGAGTCCACAACTCGTACGTGCATGTAGGGTGTCAAGTTCCAAACACTCACCGATCAGCATCCGTGGAATCCGTGGCGACTCCTGACTGCCGTGCTTATACTGTTCGAGGAACCGGCAGCTCTCGAGTGCCGGGGCGTCGACCATCACGACTTGGATGGCTGTCTCACCAAGGAAATCGTGGACGACATGCATGCCCATGGTCTGCACCTTGGCCGCCACAGGCGCGGCTGAGGCGAGTTGGTCTTGAGCATGGACCAGCCCTGCGTCGAGCCTTCGCGCACGCGGCTCAGAGCAGGCTGCATCTTCTCTCGGCCGATGGTGGCGGCTGAAGAACACGCCAGGCACAGATCTCAGATCATTATTGACACATGAACTCTCCCTCGACATGCCGCCACTCACCAGCATTGGCCGACGACCGCACCTTGTTGATCGATGGCTGGTACTGCTCGAACCTATGACAGCACGTCGTTAGCGTGTGGTGCTCGTCTCGATACGCGCATGAGCACTCACTTCTTACTCGTACGCTCGCGCATCTGCTGCAGCTGCGGCGTGAACTGGTTCTTGGCCATCGTCGCTCGGTCCTTCATCATGCCGATCGTGCTCACGAACGTGGACGGACGCACCGACGCTGACGGCACCTGCTTGCCCGTCATGGACTCCTGTAGATAGCGCAAGCGCGTCACTCATGTGCGCACGGTGCGAGGAAGACGGAAGCATACAGTACCTCGGACGACGCGGACGACGTGGTCACCGACATGGATCTGGAATTGTGCATCGTCCACTGCACGTCTCGAGGCCGCACTTGCGGGAGGAGATGCCCACGACGCTCGCGCTAGTCTCCAGTGGCTCACACACGTCGCGCGCGTGCGTGTTCTTTCCGTGGATGCCGCCGCCGCCTCGCCTCTCCAGCTGCCGACTCGACTGGTGCGCTTCTTCACAGTGGCCCCTTCCGCTATTCTTATGGCGTGTCAGCATCAGACGGGACTCAGATCAGCACGACGGAGAGTCGGAGAGGTGCAGCGGTGTGGACCACACTGTCCGAGGCACCGCCTTTACAGATTAGTACCTCATGAGGTACTATAGAAAGGACTTGACTGCAGCACTGGGAGGTGACCTTGAACTCCATGACAGGCTTACGAAACGGGACAGTGGCTGCACTGCAAAGGAGCTCCAGCCCATTGAAACGATGACTTTTCGTGGGTGCACTTTACGCAAAATTGGTGGTAAGAATGAAACCAATGCGGAAAGGCTTGAACGTGTTCAGTGCCCCAGCGGGTGATGGTGGTGCTGGAGCTCCAGCAGCTGCCTCTCCAGTACGCAGACCTCTTCGAGAAGCTTCTTCTGTGCCTTCAAAGTAAAAATGTGACGTATCATTTCGTAGGTGATCAATCGACACCCAGACAAACCGGCATCCTTCCTGGTGGCTGTGCATGTCCAGAGAACAGCTTACACAATCACGAATTGATCGGTTGCTCACATCTAAACTGCGGATGCATCACTGCAGAAGAGGTAATCAGTAGTGTCTGTTGGTTTGTTGATGAGCGGTCAGAGTCAATGCCGCTGATTGACACAAACGTCGGAATGGAGTTGACCAATAATACACATTCTCTTGATTATGGGGGACAAAACTAGGCACTGGCGATCGGTTTGTCCCTCAAAAACAAAATGATCAAAATCGTTTACGTTTACATTTTCCATAGTTTTTGTTGGTACCCGGGTTATCATCTTGATTTTGAGGGACAAGGAGCCTTCTTGGTATCGCTAGTAATAACAGCAATAACAGC
>KE464629.1:0-11764 GCA_000387445.2 Pythium aphanidermatum DAOM BR444 | reverse complement strand
GAGTTCTCATTACCGAATACAATGTGGTCCGTATCTAGGAGCGCAGCGACAGCTACATTCACCCAACCAAACCTAGGCCAAACCGGCTCGGTTGCGTGGAATGCAACGATGGGCACTGTAGCTGTTACTTTATCAAGCGGGACGCAAATTCCAGCATACACTATGGTCAAGGTTGTCTTGTCAGGCATCACCACGCCTCCCAAAGAAACCGCTGTTACAACAGCTTCGTTGATTACTCGCTCAGGCAATGGAGCCATCATTGACGGCCCTGGTACTATTGTCATTGAAGCGATCACAAGAGGCAGTTTCAGCGGTCTCAAAATGCTGGCTTCGACGAAGACGACGAGTGCTAGCATGAAGAGCAAGCAAGTCTTGGCGCTCACACTTGGCGGAGCGATACCTAGTGGTGGGCACTTTTGGATCAAATTTCCCTCAACTGGTTGGAGGGCGCCAGAGGCTGTTTCAGCTTCGTTCTTGAGACCAGCGACAGGTGTGAGTATTAGCAGCATCGAGTGGTCATCGCTTTCAGGCCTGCTTAATGCGAAGATTGAGGGATCCTTAGAGGAAGCTACGGCTGTGGAAATTGAAATCGACGGCTTAGTGAACCCGTATGATGTGGAGACAGGAAACGCACTAAATCACATTGAAGTGAAAAGCACGCTTGCGGACGAAGGCGTTGTTAATGAGTCCGTGGACGTTAAAATCAACTCGATCACAGCGAGTGACCTTGGCGAATCTGCTTCTTGGAATTCTGCCGTTGCAACACCAGGTGTTGTATCTACACAAATTGTAAACCTACGAACAGGAGGTTTTGTGGAAGTTGGTGGCAGAATTTGCTTTAGGCTACCTGCAAATGACCGATGGATAGTTTTGGGTACTGCCACTGCTTCAGTGAATGTAATGGGTTCAACTACACAGAGCGCAGAGGTCACATGGACCTCACTAACTACAACGGTCTGTGTCATACTAGGCGCAGCCATTGCACAGGAGTCGACCTTATCGATGGAGATATCTGGCATCCGTACACCACCGTCTGAGCGTGTGCAATCCGTGGGGATGTTTTCAATTCTTAGCCATTTGAATGGCTTAGTTAATACAGGCAGCTTCA
Source organism: Pythium aphanidermatum DAOM BR444 (assembly GCA_000387445.2). Classification (NCBI taxonomy): domain Eukaryota; phylum Oomycota; class Peronosporomycetes; order Pythiales; family Pythiaceae; genus Pythium; species Pythium aphanidermatum. The sequence goes on along the minus strand of KE464629.1, from coordinate 10,656 downwards.
TAATCAATCCCATCACAAGAGGTCAGCTCAGTGGAGAGAGGATGTGGCAGAGCGCACTGTTCTCACCAGGTCCAGTGGCTGCACTTGCCACAAGTGCGACTTTGACGTTCGCAACTACTGGCCAAATCGAACAGGATGGTCGCATCGTTTTAACCTTGCCAATAGAATGGCAACTCGATGCGTCAGCGTGCAGTGGTGAATTCTTAAAGCCAAGCGTTGTTGGAACCGTGAGGTGCTTTTGATAATACCGTCACAGTTGACGTCATTGACACAATTAGTGAGTCTACGGTCGTACAAATCGTGATTCGAGGTATTGTGAATCCACCAACAGTACTTCCAGCAGGGACAGCATCTCTTCAAACGCTAGCAGCAGACCAAGGCGTGATCGATGAGTCGTTCAGTGTGTCGACTGGGGCTATCGAATCGGCGCTTTTAGACATCATCAGCTCCTCGGGTGGTGACACTCGCGTTGCTGTGGTTGGTGTGTCAAAGTCATTTTGGTTCCAGGGTTTCTCGGTGGGCGAAGGAGATATCGTGAAATTAGTCGACTATAGCACCACTGGTGATGCGAACTGTGGTTCCTCTACAAGCGGGGTGTCGGATGTAGGTGGTATCGACATCGTCCAGATCGACAGCACCAACCAAGCACACTTCGAGTTCATGCAGTCTTCACTCGACAACGAACCATTTGCATTATGTTACAAGTTTGGCTCGAACCCATTCAAACTTTATCGCACGATGTCGTTTACGGTGAAAGAACTTCAATCTGTATCCGTGTCTGAAGGCGAGCCATCGATTGCTGTAGCGAACTATCCCAAAACATGGATATTTCATGGCCGTGGTCTTGCTGCGGGAGACAGCGTGCGGTGGGTTGATGCATCTGCCATTGAAGATGCACTTGCACGGGGTGTTTCTCCTGATTGTCTTAATACTGCCACCCTAGCTCGTCTCATCACTCCGGACGGAGAAACGCTAGATCCGAATGAGGATGAATACACACGAACGATCTCGAACGCAACCGATGCAAAGTTTATGTTTTCGCCGGAAGAAAACCCAGGAAAGACATTCTCTGTGTGTTATCGCTTTGGGAATGAACCTTACAAGGTTTACCCACATGTCAAAGTTCAAGTCAATCACGTGAAAGGAATGGCAGCATTCTCATGGGGTGACAATTCCGTTGTGGTTGTTGATTTGCCGAAGGCATTCAACATTTATGGGGAAGGTTTGCTCATGAACGATCGCGTATACTTTATAGAAGTCGGTTCTGCAACGTCTTGCGCTCCGAGTGCGCTTGATTCAACCAGTAGATTTCCCCATAACATCGATGAGCAGCTGCAAACGGTGCTATTCCTCTCAGGAACGTCTAGTGCTGTCGTCAATTTCAGTCCGACTGCAGCAGGAAAGAAGGCGATGCTGTGTTACCAGTTTGGCTCGGAGCCGTATCAACTGTATCCAGACATACAACTGGAAATCAAGACGGTGACATCATTCACAGGCAACCGTGGTTCTCCAAAGCTAGCTGTCGGTGATATTCCTGAACCGTTGAAATTTCAAGGGTACGGATTGCAGGAAGGAGATCAAGTAAGGTGGATCCACAGTGCAGAAGAAGATTGTGATACCCATCTTGCAAGGGTAGTCGAGCCCAATACTCTTGCACTAATCGACACGATGAGCGTGGACATTGCAGCTACTGCCACATTTAATTTCTCTTCTAGACAGGACGACTATCAACCTGTGCTTTGCTACAAGTTTGGAAATGAAAACTTCAAGCTGTACAGCAATCTCAACATAAAAATTGGTGTCTTGACTGCGAAATCATCGGCAATCGGTTCGAAGGAGGTGGCTGTAGTCGATGCTCGCAAAACGTTCAAGCTATACGGAACACACTTGGCAGAACGGGATAGAGTCGCATGGACCCGAAGTGCTTATGACTTCAAGTGTGAAAATGCTACACTTTTAGTGCCCGATCCAGAGACACCCGACAGTGAATATGTCAGCTTTACAAATCTGTGGGGTGAGTTCTCAGTCGCGTTTGCTCCACTCAATTCTGGCAATCGCGTCTTCTTGTGCTATGGGTTTGGATCAGAACCTTACAAACTGTACCCCAGCCTTTTCATTGACGTCAAAAGCATACAGAACTTGCGTACGCTCCGTGGGGCAAGCGACGTGGCTGTGGCAGGTGCTTTGAAGACATTTCTGTTCGAAGGAGATGGCGTCGCAACAGGCGATTACGCCAAGTTTGTTGCCGACACAAATACCGACTGCTCAGCACCAGGCGTGTCTGTCACAAACCTGCAGAAGGAGTTCGACGACGAAGTAGAAATGGCTGTATATTTGTACGAGAACATACCGCGAATCACCGTTGGGAGCTTTCGATTCTCCGCGACAGATCCTGAGGTGGCAGGACTGGGGCGAGTTCTTTGCTATCGATTCGGTAGTGAAAAGTTCTTCTTCTACAAGGACTTTCGGATTGACGTAAAGACGATTTTCAAGCTTCGTCAGTTTGATCTCGCGAATGGTGGTCAAGCCAGTGTCGCAGTTGTGGATGAATTCAAGCTTATTGTTATCGACGGTGTTGGTGTCGGCGCACTAGACACGGTAAAATGGGTTGACGGAGCAACAGCTCGGTCAGACGAAGCCTGTGGAGATCTTCCAGCCCAAGGGCTCTTCGCACGAACGATCAGTGTGTTCGCGAATCGAACGATGTGGTTCCCCTTCGAGTATGGGTCGCAGGGCAAGTCCTGGAAGCTGTGCTACAAGTTTGATCAAGAGCCCTACCGTCTCTACGAATCCATCACAGTCACCGTCAAAGAAATCACAAACCTGCTAGACTATGTGTACCAGAACATTTCTGCTCTCGGACAGACAGCCATTATTGGTCAGACAAAGACGTGGAAGGCCATCGGATCGGGTGTAATGAACGGGGACACGGTGAAATTTGTGCCCTTGAGCGTCTCTTCGAGCGCTGAATGTGACCTTGGTATAGCGAATATTGCCGGGGGCAGTGAATTGATGGTTGTCAATGCTGAACTGATCTTCACCGGCACCGTCACAGCGATTCCAGTCTCGCTCTCAGATGTTTACCATGTCTGCTATCGTTTCCAAGACGAGCCGTTCAGCTTTGTTAAGGGCCTTGAGATAGCATCGTACGGAATCTGGGCGATTGACCGCAACACAATTCTCTCCAAAGCTTCGACACCTCTGCGACTGAATGGGTTCCGTCTATCAAACGTTGATAGGATCGGCTGGACGGCAGACCGAGCCGACGACCGATGCCTTCGAATGGTCAATCTTGCCGACGTATTTGGGTCGCAGGCCATCATTGCTTTCGACAGGCCGTACGACTCGCTCACATTGTGCTACAGCTTCGATCGCCAACCGTTCACAATGTTCAAATCGATCACAATAACTGTTGTTGCTGCTGAGGTGTGGGTGCCGCAGTCGATAGCAATTGTGGCAACTCAAACGGTTGAAGTCACTCTCTCAGGAACGTTTGGACTGACTATAAGCAGTGATCAGGCTGCGTGGGTACCGGCAGACGCAATTACCTGCTCTCAGGAGGTTCTTGATCAGTACTCGTCGGTGATGCCATCAACTGTAGTGACAACAGCACCATCCGCGTCGTCTTTAGCCCGTGGCGGTATATCGGTGCTTAGCGTGTCATTCGCACCATCAACGTCGCTCAGCGAGAGCCAGTCGACGTGGAAGCTGTGCTACAAGTTTGGCAACGTACCCGAGTTCCTTATGTTCGGAGACGTTATCTGTGATGTCCTCTCGATCCAACGGGTCGAAGTGCTCGAGTCCAAGCCCACGCCACTTGGAACCACGATCACCTTCCAGTTCAACGGCATCGGCATTCAGGACTTCGATGTTGCTAAATGGATCGAGCCCACGACGAACCCGAGTGATATCGATTGCGAATCGCTTCCTCCAGTTGGTGGAAGTGCCGCCGTCTCCATTGTTGCCGGAATCGCACGTATTGGCTTCACTCAAGCGACGTCTGCAATGATGCTGTGTTATCGGTTCATCAGCCAGGCAACTTTCAAGTTGTTTAAGAACATCCCCATCAAGGATGTTTCAAGAAGCTCAGGGGCGGTCAGAACAGATGCAATGAATACGATGGTGGAGACAATCGACGATAGCCCAGCGCTGCAACACGTGCCGAACCGTGACCTTGCGACGGTTAGCATACGACTCGATAAAGACATCAGCGATATCCCTCCAGGATCCATCGCAGAACAGGCGTTCAAAACCGCCTTCACGGCTGCCATCGCATCGTCACTGGGGATCGATGCGTCGCGGATCGAGATCGTGGAGCTGCTTTCAGGGTCTGTTATCGTCAAATTCCAGCTAAAACCGTCAAATAGTGTCGCTGATCCTCTCGTTCGTGAGCTCGTGGCGGATCTCCAGGGGCAACTCCTCGATCCTAACAGCCCACTTCTTGCCAACAATGGTCTCATAGTGATAGCAGACCCAAGTGCAGCACTCAATTTCGAAATAGCCGCATTACCCAGTGATGACAGTGCGAGAAACTCGGTACAGGCGATTGCAGTGCGTGGGTACCAGCGTAATGGGCTCTTCACTTTCGCATCAGATGTGGTCAGTGTGACAGAAAAAACCGGGCGATTATTTATCAATGTGATACGACAGCAAGGCGTCAACGCCATCGTGACCCTGCCTCTCCGGTTGGCATCCCTCACAAGGACTGCAACACTCAATGTCGACTACCGCATCGTGACACCCTCCAGCATCGACATCAATTCCATGTTCTTACGTTTTGATATCGGAGACCAACTTAAAACGATCGAGATCGAGATCCTCGACGACTCACTCAAAGAAGCGCACTTTGAGTCATTTACGCTCATCTTGGGCGAACCAGGCACACCAGACGCCGACCTGGGTGCATTTCCCGAGACTACTGTGCGCCTTTTCGACTTTGACGACGGCCTTCCACTCACGCAGACTGTGTTCCCGGCGCCAACAGACCGTCGGTTCAACCTGCTTGGCTGGACAGTGGTCGAGAATGGAGGTCTGCAGAAGCCAAATGCACAGCTGCGGGTGGACGCGAACGGCATCTTTGCCATTGATCAGGTCGTTGGAGAGGATGAGTACAACCAGAAATGCGATTTTGCGTCGCCCACCGACGTATGCTCATTCGCGTGTGAAGTTGGAGCCAGTCTGACGTCGAAAGAGGACGTCTTGGCGTCCTATCGTGTTCTAAGCTTGACGGACGGTAGAAGCTATGTTGCGACTACTGCCCCCATTACATCATTCGCGACCAGAGTACGTAGACTTTGACCTTTTTCCGGTGGCGTCCTAACGTGCATTTTGACGTTTTCCAGGCGATTACAGTGTCATTCTGGATTCGAACGACGTCTAAGAAGCCCGAGGCATGCATCGTCGCCTATTCGGCGTCGTTTTCGGCTTCACCCGGCGATCGCATCATCGACTTTGCAGTGTGTGATCCAACGAACCTTCGAGTCGCTATCGAAACGCAGGCAGTTGGTGCCGAGAACCATTGGGGACGACGAGGAGCGCTCGCCACCTTTGTCGATGTGACCGACGGCCAGTGGCATTTCATCGCTGTCGCATGGAATACAGATGATGGACACGTGAAAGTCTTCGACAACGGCATGCTCGCGTTCGACGGAGGTCCTTACCGCGTTGGATACGTACTTCGGTCCACTGGCTTTATCGTCGGTGGCCAGTTGGTCACGACTTCTTCGTGTCGGCTATCTACTGCAAACGACGCCAGTTCTCCCTCGGTGTCGTGCACAATCGAACCGAAGCACGGCCTCGTAGCCGACCTGCAGCATATCTCCATCTGGACGCGTGTGTTGTCTCGTGGTGAGCTTCTGAAGCAGCTTCAATGGCCCATCACAGTCGTCACCAACGGACTCGTGCTCAGTTGGAACTTTGACCTCTTCACAGAGGCTGGCAGCGGGATGGTGACCGACGTCGCCACTCACGGAGCCCAATCCAAGAACCATGGCTACCTCTTCTGCTCCAACGGACCTGCAGGGTGTACGACACAGGGGGTTGTGCCTCGCATCGCTCCCGGTTTCCCGTGTGGACCAGTGTATGCGAACGTATGGCATTTCGCCGCCCCACTCACCTTCCTACAGTCGCTCCCAAGCGCTTACGGTGGCCGCCTGCAGTTCCGCATGCTAGCACCAAGCCAGAATGGTACACCACGTCCACGGCGAGGCCAAGTGTCTCTCTTTGGCGCTGGTCTTCATCTCTCGCTCGCACTCACAGGCTTCCCTCTGCCTCGTGCATCTAGTTGGACATACTACTCCGTTGTGCTGCGTGAAGACTTCGGCTGGCTCATGGAGCCCACAGGCGAAGCAGCGACAGCGTCCGAATACCAGGAAGCGCTCAGGGCAGCGTCGGCATTGTGGATTCGTGGGGATTTGTGGGGAATTGGACCGTCAGGACAGGGTCAAGAGGTCGTGTACTTGAACGACATCAAGCTGTTCACGCGATGAGCTGAGACGAAGAGAAGAAGACGACGACGATAGTGTTGGTGTGGTCCATCAGCGCTCGCAAGCGTGACGAGAGCGGAGGCAAAACGGCGCGTGTATTAACTCAAAAACTCCGCGCAGACTTGACCTCCTCTCGGGCCACCTTCTGCAAGAGGAGGCAGACTTACATACGCGGTGTCTGTTAATTTCGTGGTGTCGGAAGAAGGGGCATGCAGGAGATGTCGTACAAGAGCCGATCTGTTCTAGCTCAGAGGCACAGTGCGTCTAGTCTAGTCCTCCTCGAGGGTTGGTCGCTCACCGATCTCGTTGCGCACAAACTTGTACTTGCCCGAGGCAGCGAACTGGCGTGGGCCAGCAGCGGCCACGGCAGCAGCCGAGCCAGGAGCTGGTGGCGTCTTGATGCCGAGCGCCTCCTCCTTGAAGGCAGGCGTGAGGCCTGGCCAAACCATCCAGCCCGCGATGAGAGCGCCTGGCGCCGCCCAGCCGGCTGTAGGACACGTACAGAGCAGAGAACGCCCCGTCAGAGATCAGCAGCGTATGCCGAAGACGCGTAGCGAGAGCGTACCGTAAGTGGCGGCCTCCTTCGCGATGTAAGTGCCCTGGCTCGAGAGCTTCTGCAGCGTACGTGCGACCATGATGACTCGGTTGTAGGGTGATACGGAGACTGGGCCGCGTTTCCCAACGCCCAAGAGAACCACCGGACGGGAAGGAGCAGTCCCGAACCGGACGGTGCTCGAGGGAAAGTGTCCCGGAATAGAGTGGTTAACAAGGGAGCAAACAGGTGGGGTACTGTGTATGCGCGATTAGAGCTCGGTGGGCGTGGGTGTACCGAAGAGTTGTTGAATAGAGCGCTCTCGAAACGACACCCAGGTTGAAGCGCATCAATGGCGCCAGCGAGGGAGATGGAAGATGGAGAATGGGGCGATCTGGATGCGAAACTAGAGAGGAAGAAGCGCGTGAAGCTGCGTCAACAGCAGCGCGAACTCAAGAAGCAGATGAAGGACATGGAAGCGCGCGAAAAAGAGCGACGCCGGCTCGTGCTTCGGTGTGAGGAAATGGCACGCGAGGATGAGCTTTCGGTGGCCATGATGCGCTTCTATGAGCACTTCGAGATGGAAGAACAACGCGCTAAACGGCTGGAGAAGGATCTGCTGATGTATGGCGAGACGGCAGCGGTGCGGAAGAAAGCCAAGGATCTCGGAGTGGACATACACACGCCAGGGTTGGTACGGGAGGAACGCCTTGCAGCATTAAGATCTAGCGTTGAAAACCGTGAGGACGCCATAAAGCAGGCATCCGAAGCGCGTGAACGACTGGAGATTATGTCTAAGACGCGCAGTCGTATGATTGGACTGATGGAGGTGTATTGTGCTGCTGCTACACGCCGAAAAGTTGAGAAAGCGGTGAGGCATCTTCGTTGCGAGGCATTGATTCCCTTGCTTGATAGGGAGATTGAAGGTAAACGCGGTGAACCGACCTTGCTGAACCTGGAGAGTCATAATGGACTCACACCGGCCATTTGCCTGATACTCAGACGCCAACTCGCATATTTGAGAAGGGTATTGGAGCTCGGGGCGTCACCTGACTGGGAAACACGCGAAGGCGCGACTCCATTACTTGCAGCCGTTCTCATGGACGATATTGTGGCTCTGGATATACTTGTATCATTCAAAGTGACAATAGACCGAGCCAATCAAGCTGGCGTAAAGGCGCTACATTTTGCGATTGCCAAAGGCAAGACGGAGCTTGTTAAGGCATTGATTCGACACGGCGCAGACATCAATGGAACAATTACGAATGGCAGAACCGCTCTCATGCAGGCTGCACGGTTCAGACAGTACGGTGCAGCGCAAGTTTTGATAGCGTTTGCGGCGAAGAAAGATGTTGTGGATAAAGATGAAAAGTCAGCATTACACATTGCACGGCAACATGGCGCCCACCAGATCGCGACGCTTCTCACGTCACCCATGGAGCCGACTAACTTGTTGGCAATCTTAGAAGAGAAAGAGCGCGAAGAAGCTGATATCCCTGAAGCTGTCCGGCGTTGTATCCGACGTCGGTGCCTCGTGGATGCTGAGGAATTGGAACTTGCGCTAAAGCAACGAAACATTGCACGTTTGTTTCGCTTCCCCAGCGAGGAAGAGCAAAACGCAACGTCTTTAACACACAAATCATGTCCAGAAGAACTCAAACGTGGAAACAGCGACGGAAATGATGGTCATATTGATGGAGGCAGTAGCCAAGGAAGTGCGCAGAGCGCCTCAGAGAAGAACTCGAGAGATTCTTCTAGTTTAGCCAGGCAATGGGGGATTCGCCGCGATGTACTGAGGCGCAACATCAAGCGCAATATGGATTTTGAAAATGAGCGATTAAAGATTTGGAAGTATGCACAACGTGGTCGCCGTAATGGACTCATTGCGCCTCTTCCTAACGATCCTGCTGGACGATTAAAATTCCCACCCTGTGACAACTGCCAGGCCTCCCGAGCACGTAAGCGGTGCTACATGTGCGAGCAGGTGCAGTGTGATAAATGTCATGCACGCTTTCATGAAATTCCTCATCGTGCCCACCACAAGTACGCTGAGATTGACCCCGTTCTTTCGTGTGGAACTATTCCACTTGAGGATATGAGGAGGAGTGAGGAAAAGCGTTTGCCTGCAGCCATCAATAGAAGCATGGCAATTGTGGAATCCATGAAAAGGATGCTTGAGCCAACGTGCACGTCGGGTCTTATTGCATCGGGTCTTATTGCTGAAGACATCGAAATCACGAAGTATAACCGTAAGCAGCGGATCGCTCGAGAGAAGGAGATCGCTCATGCACCCATTCATGTTCCTACCGCTGCTGTGAAGCATGCTGCAAAGCAGGGAGATCACGAACTCTTTCTTAGCCCATCCGAGATTCATCTCACGGACCTGTACATCACTCAAAACAAACTGAACAAAGCAAGAGGTGTCATTGAAAAAGCGCTGAAACTGGCAGAGGAATCACTCGGCCCCATGCATCCCACGATGCTAAAAGTTCAAGTTCGTCTTGCCCGAATTGAGCAGCATGAAGGTGACATAGAATCAAGCTTGAAGCGGATAGAAGCCACTGTACCTTCGTTTGAGGCTATCCTGCCAGTCGATGATGACGACTTGATACTCGCGCAAGATCTGCTACTGGAACTACTGGTACACAGTCATCTTCCTTCTGTACTCACAGGAAAATTGACAAAGGCCTTAAATCACAGGATCTATTAGCAAGGTACCAAGATGGAGTACAGCAATCATGTCAAATGCTGGAGTTGCGTATGAGTCAACTGGGTCCAGTCCACAAACTTTGCGAGCAATCAAGGCGTCAAATAGACTCCTTCACAGCAAAACGTGAGCTGAAAGCAATGTACGATGAAGATGTTCTCGTTCAAGAACAGGAGGCAACAATTACGGGCCAGGAACAGCGACGCCAAGAGGCTAGACAACGGTAAGTCCAATATTGAGTTATGGATATTGTGCACCCAGAGCCTGAAGTGTTGCTGTCGGTTCTAGTCATTTACGTGGGTTTCGACTTCTGCTTCTTGATCAATCACCTCCGGAAGCGTACGAGGCGTTCGTGAATTACGCAAAGAAGGAGTTCGCAGACGAATTACTTCAGTTTTGGATCGCTGCCGAGAAAGCACGGACGATGATTCCCGACAGCGAAGCCAGAATGTTTCGAGCTACTGCTGTATCGATCTACTTGACGTTCATCAAGTCACGACGAATCAAATTGATCACTGCAGTCCAGCGAAAAAAGATAAAGAAGACCATCACAACACCAGGAAAACCTGTGCCTCGATCGATCTACGATGAGATCCAGGCCACTGTGTTTGACGTTATTTACAACGGCGTTTACGCTAGATACGAGCCGGGTGTTAATTCGGAAGGCTTACGAATCTGACGGTGGGTTGATATGATCTGCTTAGTAGGACTGTACACTCACCGGACACCAAAACCAAAGAACACAACACTATAATACCAACGGAAGAGAAAAAAACCTACACTTACAATGTCATACCGCATGTCCAAACCTCATTGAAAATGCCCCCAACATTCAGCGATTAACTAGTATTACAGTAGAGCAGTGTATCGGTACCAACAAACTACTGTATAAGTTCATCCTTTAGATACTCGATCCTAACATCATGAGAGCC
>KE464625.1:0-14371 GCA_000387445.2 Pythium aphanidermatum DAOM BR444 | reverse complement strand
GCTCTGCGCCAGCTTCCCGTCCACTACCTCTGTTGGAATGACGCTGACCCTGCTGCTCGCACCTGTGTGCTGCGATTGAGACCTACGAGCATCTGTTCTACAATTTCCGTGTCACTCGCCCCGTCCTCGATGCTCTCGCTAACCAGTGTGAACCGCTTTTCCAGCGCACGCCACGTTGGGAGGATGTGCTGTTCGGTCACCGGATCCCTGTGAAGACCGTTGTACCTGAGAGTGGCTCACTACTTATGTGGCACATCATCTGCTGTGTCTACATGTACTCGGTTTGGCGCCTCCGCAATGACATGAAGCACCGCGATCAACCTCCGCCACCAACAGACGTCATAGTCGCCAGAATTTAGTCCCTAGTTCGCGCTCACTGTCGCTCCGCGCGTCGCATCCCGGATGACGATGAAATCCTAGTTGAGGAACTCCTGTCCGCCGCGCAGCACGCTCACATAGACGTTTGACTTCATTCTGTGCTCCAAGCAGTCGGAGAAGTCCACCTAATTAACATGTAGATCTTTGACACCTCACAACAACCACAAGTTTCATAATCATGGAGAGGGTCAAGCCTGCCAACTGCTTACAGCAGAATTTCTCTTCGTTAACTTCAGCACGGTCAGCTCACGGAGTCATAGTTGCTGTGCTGTTTTTTTGCACATGCTGCTCCCAAGTACATTCGCATGCCGATTTGATGACCGTGCATTCAGCAGCTGCTCCAGCAATATCTCTAGCGGTACACTCTCCAACTCGAAGACACCTCAGCAAGGTGAGCGACGGACCACACGTCGTGGTCTCGTCCACATGATACATTGGATTTTCCTTTGATGGATCTGGCGTCAGACTCGTTGCTCCGCTTCCGCACTTTGAAGAGGTGGAAGAAGTCGGTCGTGATGAACCTGCGACTCGAGTTTTCGAGGAATCACTTTTGGATTTACGTCGATCCGACACCTTGTCTCCGAGCTCTCGTTGAGGTTTACCTGACTGATCAGGCAAATACAAACGTTGTTGCCGAAGAGAACTCTGGTGGAAGTAGCCGCGCTGTACGCCACTTTAGCGTGTTCTCCATTGCTTGAGCCAGTTCATGGGAGCAATCATCGAGCTTCGGTGGAGAAGTGCAGTATCCTCATTGACAAACTTCCTTTGAAGTGAGAAGGCATTACTGCTTACTCATCATACGTATCAACGCTAGCGGTTTGTGAGCATGAAAGATGCCGATACACAAGCACATACTGCCCCAACAAACGGGCACAAAAGCGCAATGGATTTATGCATCGATTGTGCGATGAGCACCGCGCCAAAGCAAACAGCAGCCAGCGACGCTGGTTAGCGTCTAAATAACGATGTCAACAAGCACCGAATCAGGACGTATTGAACAAACGAGCGGCCGCCAGAGCTTGCTTCATGGGGCGACAACGAGAATCCGTCCAGTCAGCGATTTTCACCCTATTGCCGCTCGATTGCACCAACCTGGAAGACTCGGAAAATGATCAAGAGCTCATCGATTTTCTTGAGGATATCTTCGGCCCGAGCTTAAGTAACAAGGCACAACACGTTGTCCACACCGAACTCAGTGAAACATCCGACTCGACGTAACGGCGGCTCAATCATTTTCGTTGTACGGTGTCGTCCTAAGATTGAAGAGTGAGGTCACATCAATCTGCAACAGTTTACTTTCCAGTGTCAATCATGTCAGTGCGCCACGTTTGATTCCTGCTCTCCTCCCCTGATATCGCTCCACCATGTACATGTACTCGGCATATGTACCAAATAATTCAACAGCTTTGCGTTTCCTTCACCAATAAACCGGCAATGCATTTGTAAGCAAGTCATCAAATTCGTGTCAATGTGGGGCAGTGGCACGGAGCCCGTACGCATGTATTGCATCGAAGCTGTGTGCACTCGTTGACTCCACAGTTCAGATTTTCAAAGTCGGCGTGGTCGTGATGGAGCAAACTAAGCAATTGGCCACGACAGTGCTCACGGTCTTCGGTATCATAAGGCTTGATGTGGTTAGCACGTTAATAGAAATCGTCTTTAGGCAACGTTAGCTTCGCACGCCTGACAATCGACAGCAACTCGAACGCGACTGAGGGAATGTTTTCATCAAAGCGTTCCAACGTGCATACTGTTGCAACGATGCCGTCCCTCTCAACATGACCGTGGCATACAACAGCTTAGAGTTGAGTACACCATGTACTGTACCGTCCAAATGGTACAAACGTGTCGTTGTACCGGTACTTCGAAGTGCACGCCAGTTTTCGACGGTGTCTCCGCGGAGATGAAAGGTGATGACATCCCGGATTTCTGCGACGTGTGCACACACAGGTTTGTATGAAGTCATGAACCAGCTCCGCAAGGTCTATGCTTCAAGCCTCACGAGCTCCCGTCACTCTCGATTCCGATACCAGCGCCACAAGCCAACATGACTCCATGGGTTAGGTGGCGTCGCCAATCGAAATCGTCGGCATTTGCGCTCGTTCCACGTCGGTCGCTGTGGCTCATCGGACGCAACTATGGATCAGTCGCTGGAGTCAATCATGGAGAACTGACACAGCAGCACTTACGGAGCCACCAGTACGAGCTGCTGCCTAGCATCCTCGCGACAGCTCACGCACACTGTGGGCATTTCATCATACCGCAAAGATTTCGTATCCCAGCACAAACTACTGACGGGAATTGGTTAGCATCAAAGGCGTCCAGCGCGCGCCTTCCGGGACTTGTCCAAGACGTAACGGATGTCTCTTGGCCATCTGGAGCGGACGATTATGCACTTGGGGCGACGCTTTGGCGCTTCATGACTCGACGCAAACTTCAAGACGAGTTTCCTCACGTTGTCTCTGCGCTTGAACGAACTCGGGTTCCGCACGACTCGTTTCTCGACTGGGAGCGGTACGTTTGGGATGAGAGAACCTTGGCGGGGTTGAGAACTTTTTGAAAGATCTACGGCCACACCGCGGTGCCTACTACATTCACTGTCCCGGTTGCTGAACCACAATGGCCACCCGCTACTCGTGGTATTCATCTGGGTAGTCTTGCGCAGAGTCTTCGCAAGAAAAAAGCTCAACTGCCTTTACACCAGGCTTATGATCTTGAAACCCTCGAATCCCCATACGACGTTAAGGAAATGGTGAACGAGAAAGTCGAGCCCGCACTGCGCGCTTACGTGCAAACGTACGGTGATTACCACGTGCCAGCTACGTTTGTCGTACCGGCAGCGCATCCGTGGCCAAAAGGCGCGAGTGGGCTTCGGCTCGGAAAAATCGTGCACTCCATTCAGCTGCACGGCCACTTTGCGTCGTATCTCCGTGATATGCAACTTCCTGGAGTGAAACGCCTTCTCACTAACGAAAGCGAGATCTGGCGTGACATGATGCTACCTGCGCTCTCTACCTTCGCACAAGTTCACGGCCATTGTGACATTCAAGCAACCACCGTGGCCCGAAAACGCATGGGGATACAATCTCGGTGTATCTGCGTCGAAGCTTCGGTCTGGCATCCAATTCGATGAGCAAGCGACTCGTGACGCCACAACTCTTGAGAAGCTCGGTTTTGTCCGTTTTGCGCTGGACCATCGTTGGTCAAAGATCGTTCTTCCTTTTCTGAACGACATGGTCACTGCTGTGTACAAGCAAAGTTCGTCGTGCCGTCAGCACGACCGTGGCCACAAGAGGCGTGGGGGTTGAAGCTCGGACGCCTTGTTCAGTTCATCCGGTCTCATAACGCCTATGCAGACCAGGTCACGCGCGATCAACATCGACTGGATGCCATAGGCTTCGTGTGGGGTTGGAGCGAGTGGAAGTTCTCGACCAAGTTCTTACCAGCACCGGAGACCTTCTACAAGAAACGCGGTCACACATTCGTAGACAATGATTTTGAAGTTCCACAGCAAACTTCGTGGCCAAAGGCCACGTGGAACCTAAAGCTTGGTGAAATTGTGAGGCATATGAAGCAGTCGGGCACTTGTCGTCGACAAATTGTGCGGTACGAAAAGAGACTCGAGGCAATCGGCTTCTCCGTTGTGAATGAGACCTCGGGGAAGGATGAGTGGAGTGAGGTGGTCTTCCCATCGCTCGTTGTGCATCACAAACTTTAGGGAAAAAATCCGATTGATGTTGCGTTCGAGATACCACGTGAGGAACCGTGGCCGAAGAATGCCTGGGGGTTCCACCTGGGTGTCGCTGTAGCTGGAATGCGAAGATTTGGGCTCTACCATGTGCAGGTCGCGCGAGACCGTGATGCGCTTGAGGCTATTGGTATTCGTGGCTTCAGTCCAGAAGACTTAACGTGGAATGAGACGGTTGCACCGGCACAGAAGACCTTTTATCAACTGAACGGGCACAGCGATATTCCAGCGACATTCCAGGTCCCTGTGAGCGCGTTCTGGCCCGAGAACACATGGGGACTGCGCCTTGGGAAGATCGTTCATCGAATGCGCAAGAAAGGGCTCTACAACGTACAGGCGACGCGAGACGCTCAGTTACTTGCTGAGATCCAATTCGTGTGGGACCAGTATGATGCCACATGGAACAACATCGTAATACTGGCACTTGAAGCTTACTACACGGAACATGGCAACTGCGACGTACCACGTCTATTCGTAGTTCCATCAGCCCCGCAGTGGCCAGCGCGGGCTTGGGGTTTTCGGCTCGGGGCAGTTGTGCGCGACATGAAACACCGTGGATTGTTTGCGAGGCAGCGAGAACGAGATGCTGCTCGCCTTGAGGCGTTAGGTTCACGTCTACACTGCTCGAAGAGAGAGTAGCTGATCTTTGAAGCCTCGAAAACCTGACGTTCTCTACGACGCACCTTCTCAGAAGTCTACGTAATCTTCAGCTCGGGAACCATCACACGAATTAACTCCGACTTGTGCTTCTGTCATTCTCACACCCCGCACAATGTGGGAGCATAGTCATATTTTCTCAATAACGGGATGACTTTCTGTGTAACGTTGCTCAAACGGCCAAAGACAAAGTAAGACTATCTCCGATGCGCGAGGAACATTAGCGCCCCTGCATTGGCAACACTCGTCGCTCTGATATCCTCGTCCCTTCAAATTCATGAAATAGAATAGTCGCCTAAGTAGCATAAATCACCTTGCCCACTGCATCGTCAATAAAAGAGGTCGATATTGCGCCCAACATAGGCACATGCAGGGCTGTTAGAAACCTGGCAATCGAAGAAGAGACTGTAGCTTGAAATAGGTGCCAACACAATGCAAAAGCTCAGATACCACGTGGCTGACAGTGGAGACAAGTACCAGTATGCGCTGGGGAATGCTGAAGTTCATCTTCATCAAACGATCACTGACACTGACGCAGTAGCTCGTCTCATGATCCAGACCCGTCGACGCCGCACAACGCTATCTCCATTTGAGATGCACCGAAAAGCCGTCGAGCAACCAACACGCTCCTCCTCACCCCTGACGGCCCCCCTCTCATCACAGTGGAGCGCCCATAGCAGCAGTCACGATAGCATAAGCCAACGAGATCAAGCATTCGCCATCTCTTTGAGACCGGTCTTCTTCATCTTCTGCTCGGTCTTGCCGCCACAAGCGCCTTCGATGGACGCCCCACACCGCTTTACTCGCATTCCAGTGAACGAATCGAAGCCAAACTTCGACCGGACGTGCGTCATAAGGTAAGCTTCCCATTCAATGGCGCAGGATCCGCTTAGACGCGCATGTCACCCCACGCATCGCCGCCGCCGTCGCTCCGTTTCCCTTGCTTCCATCTCGTTGCATTTATGCCGCCCTGATGAAGTAAAACCCAGCACCCAGAATGAACTCTACGTTGGATTTATGGGTTCTTCTCTTTGCTGTCAGATACGATTCTCCTGAGTCATTGCATATGAGAGCGTAAGAATTAAATTTCACATAGATTCCTTCTTCACCACGCAAAGAAGAACAGAAACGAGGCATGCGCGTCCGAAAACGCGCAAAGAGGCACATAAAACAGGCTGTCGTCTCTTCCCTCTCGCTCACGGCATGAGTCATGCTCAGACCTGAGGCGTCCGTTCTTCCTCAGATGCACCTTTCTGAGGAGCAAGGGGGCTCGGAATCCGAAGGAAGCGTTCATGGTGTCTTTGGCGTTCATACTCGAGGTAGATTACAACGTCTCTGTGTCTATGGACGCGGCCCCTCATAACTACTATACTTGGTCACTGGCCAACAACTTCACTCATAGCACGTCAATGGTTGCGAGCATATCCAACAGCTCCTGGGATTCCTCAGGCATATCCGAGTCCTTGAGCAGTGTGCGAAACCAGTCAGTGTTCATGTAGGTGGGGGCTGGGATCTTGGACAGGTCGTCCTCATTGGAAGTCGCGAGCTGTGTCGTGAGAGGCTTGTCGACGTTGGCGAGTTGGGCGATGAGTTGGTCGACGTCCGAGTTACTCAGAGCGAGGCTCTCTTCATACAGCGCAGTACGCGGCTCTTCCGCCTTAGGTGGCATTTTACTCGCGTTGGCACCGATGGAAGCCCATCGTTTCTGGTGAGCAACCGTCCGAGACCGATGGAACTCGCAGTAGCGGTGCAGCGTGCCCGATGCCTTGACAGCTCGCTTGTGGAAGCAGAGCTTGGTCGGGTACCGGCATCGCTCGTCCTGGTGGACGCTCGAGACGTTGATACCGCGCTTGACGGACCGCACCACATCCAGCTCCCGAGAAAGCGGTGAGAGCTTGTCACGCGACGTGAGCGAGCTCATGGGGGACGCACTAGAAGTGCACAGGCTCATGGGCTGGCGGGTGAAAGGGGGGTGCGAGTTGGGAAGTGAACGGCAGCCCTCAGTCCTGCCCGAGGTCGGCGAACATGGTGTGACCCACACTAGTTAATGCCAACCTGTACGCCCAGTTTATGTGCGGCAACCGAGTGCAGCGCAGCGGCTATGCACATCATTGAGCGACCGAGGGCGGCGGAAGCGTGATCGGACGGCCTTTCTCGCGTGTCGATCCATTCAAAAGCTGCCAGTTCGTACTGTAGCCACCTGAGCTCTCTACTGGTGGGCGTCTGTGGAGGGCATTGACCGTGTGAGCTCCATCGAGGAAGCCTGCAGTTCTCAAAGCTCGAGTCGCTCTGCAGGTCGCGGGAGAAGCCTTTGCCGCAGGACGTTGGAAATCTCAGGACATGTAAGCCCAGTGTCAAGAAGTGTGAACACTTGCAGTCGGGAAGCTGTGGAGGAAGCGTGCGGCAAGCTGGTTGCGTGTATGGAAGGTTCAGGCATCGTTCGGCACGCTGGCAAGGTGGTTTTGAATGGGTAGATCTGGAGGCGATCTGGGGCGACCTACTGGGGTTGAGTTACGATGACGAGCGTTCTGCAAGGTCGCGTGGCTCCTCGTCGGGGAAGGACGCAGGTGCGCAAAGGAGAGCAAAGACCAGGCCGGACGCCACCAACGCGAAGAGAATCTGCGTTGCGAGTTGAAGAGGACGCGGCTCTGCACGCGTCGGCGCCACCGGCAAACGCTGAAAGCGCCTAGAGCGTGATTATCGGCGATGTCATGCGACCACACACAATGGATGCTAGTGTGGAAGTGGTGGGAGGGTGAGAACATGAAGGCTGAATGCGGAGCAGAGTCGTTGAAGTTCTTTCTACATCCATTTCCATGAACTGAATTCACGCACAACTCGACTGAACTGGTCTTTTGGAGAAAACCTGTGGATGCCACCATCACGCAGTGTGGACTCCACTGTGGAGCTCCATCGCTCTGGACGTTGCTGGAACTGGTGCCTTGTCGTCGCCCTTGACGAGAAGACTCATCAGCTGGTCGATCTCGTCGTCACTCAGAGTCAAACTATCCCCACGAGACATGCCTCCATTGTTAGAGGTTGTTGTCATGCGCACCTGGTGTCCTGTGGGGTGTACCGACGGCGCCGGTGTGGCGCTCTTTCGTGCCACAGGCGTCGTCACGAGTAGCGGTCGCACGACCTCAGCAGCGCTCGTGGCTTCGGCCGCAGCGACCTCTGCGGCCATCCACTCGCTGTCGTAAATAATGCCTCCGCTTTCTACCCGTCGTGAGTGCTCGCGTGCTCGTCGGATCTCCGTCCATCGCTTCTGGTTGACATTAGCTCGCTCTCGGTGGAGCTCGCAGAAGCGATGCAGCTTGCCTGTCGTCTTCACGGCGCGTTTGTGCGGACAGAACTTGCTAGGGTACCTGCACCGCTCTTCGGGAGCCATGCCTGTGATGTCCACTCCTTCCCTCGCCGCCCGCATCACATCGAGATCATAGCTCTGAGCTCTGGTCGGCTTGCGAGCCTTGCGCTTCCTCAAGGAGTGTGACTTTGGAGGCGCTCTGTCAGGAGACATGTCGGGCAGTGCGAGCAAACGAGGGCTTGAGCGGCGCGAGACAAGTTGTCATGTGGCACGACGACGAACAGCAGCGTGACGGCCAAGATCGGAAGCCCACACGATCGGTGAGGTTTGGAGTTCAGCATGTGCTGAGACCGCCGGGTTTCTGCACGTGATTGCCCACTAGACGAGCCGGAATCGGGTCGGAGATCCGGAGCCTGTGGCCGGCACGCGCTGGAGCTAGTTTGGCGCGGCTGAAGAGGCGTGCTAGACTAGTGGGCGAGACGAAACGACCCGCAAGAGCCACACGAAGTGGGGCCAAGCCATCACCAACACTTGGCAGCCGAGACCGTCGTCTAGTCTGGGATGCTGTTGGCGAACGGAATGGTGCTATGCAGTCGTAGACTAGGGCTAGTTGACTATCGTAAACAATGGAGAAATGGCAGGGAAGGCACTGATCATGAGAGTTTCTAGCATTTGCTATATCGAAACGAAGGGTTCGGTTGTTGTCTGTTCAGAGCTTGGAGTTGGAGATGTTGTGCGCAGCGTTTCTGTTCCGGTTTGCTTGGAGGCTCCGTAAAACTCAGTGTCCAGTGTCCGCGGGTCGCCGCCACACAGGCATGGCGCCTCAATATTTGTTGGTCGCAAGGAGAGAGCTCGAGTGCAGAGGAGACGATCGTGCCCACCCACCTCTGCAGGCTCGAACGGGCACGTGACACGCGCGCATTAAGCTCGAGTAAGCTGTTCTTGACTGCCCGTGGCTGCAGTTGTCATGGGGAACCTGCCTTTTGAGAGCTCTGTGAGGCAATGGGCATCGCTGTCTCGGGGCAAATCGAAAAATGAACGAACAAGACGGCTTCCGCGAAGGGCTCGACAGCAGCCGCTCGCATCTCCAGTCGCAGCCTTGACCCAGAGCAACACCTTCCACGCGTCGCATCTGGGTCGCAGTAGCATACTGAGCACGCTGCAGCTCACCACGTCTCTGGGCGGCATTGAGGTTTCGTCTTCACGGCTTCCACTGAACTACATCCCACGGAAAGATTGGTTGTGCACAAAGAGGAACATAGCCCAGGCGCACCCGTCTCGCCAGTCGCCGTCGCAGACTTGGACAGAAACAAGGCGCACGAAAGCTAATTGAGGAGAATTTTAAATATGCACACGTCGCAGTTTTCTATTTAATCCCTTGAATATTTCGATCGTAGAGCTGGCTCGTCTGCGTTTTGAACCCAAGTGCTTGATGCAATGGTGTACAGAAAATATACTATTGTGTCCGAATGTTGAAGGTGCGATCCTCAAAGACGTGCATAGCAGAGACTATGACATTGCACTTGTCACTCAAGCTTTGACTGACCGAGAGCGATCCGCAAGTCTGCATGCAGTGAGCTTCCTGGAGATCGAAAGCATTCGGTTCACTGGAGATGCTAACGAGAGAGATGCGTGCGCGAGCGGAAGGAGATGCATAAAGTGAAGTGGATGTGCCGGTTTGCTACGTACCACAGCCTTCGCTGTCCGATCAAACGACCGAACGTCTGGTGTGGCGCAATGATCGGCACCGCACGCCAGCGAAAAGTGTACGAAGGAGACCGTTTGGTGTCGCATGTACGACACCGTGAAAGCGTTTGCAATGGTAGACATGCTAGATCTGAGCACGAGTGACGACGGCGGTATCGATGCAGTTGCACTCAAACGTCGACTTCGTCAGACTCGAAACCACCACATCCTCTATTATGTAATAATGGCTGGACGTCAAGACCCTCACCAACGTCAGTTAAGACAGTCTCGCTCTTCAACAGCGTTGTCTGCCTGCTGCGATTGCACAACAGTAGTCGCTGACCTCAAGAACCATCATTTCCAGTCCTCTTACCACCTGCCTCCGCCTCAGTCTCCCGCTTCAAACCCTCAAACACGCGACGTCGAAACAGTGTGGCATCTGTACTGTACTCACGACTCTCAAGTCCCCGCTCCGGATCTCCGGTCCTCATAACGCACGGGGCAACACGGCGATCGATCCGGACCATCAGTCTCAAACTCACCCGTGAGGATGGGGCGACTGAGTTATCTCCCTCTTCCTGTCCCGAACGTCATCAAGGGCGGACTACACCGGCTCCTTCGTTGGCGAAGCTGAGACACACAACCCGATGGGTGCGGATCCGCTGGTCCTCCGAGTTGACGAGCGGCGCCACATGGCCAACGGCTCACTTCGCAATTTGCACTCCGCTTCTCTATCTGCACTTATGGTAGAATGCCTTCCATCACCTTTACAAGTCAGTCCAAGAAGCGCATTGAAAGACTCACACCTGCTGAGGCCCATGAGCTGGACATTCTCCGTGCTGCCAAAATGGGCATCGACATCTCCCACCTCAAGCCTGATGAGCGATGCAAGTATCCAAGCAAGTTCTGCTGCCACAAGCGAGTCCGCAAGTCGACTGACAAGCTGCATCGGCTCTGCGAGTACCATAGATCGCGTGCGAATGTGAACCAGAAGCGGTGGACGGAGATCCGCCGTTTTCAAGATCTCGCTCTGCAGATGGTGGAGGCCGATGAAATGCTCGTCAACACTGAGCTGATCGTCGCAGAGATGGCAACTGCAGCTAGTGCTGCACCCCTATCCGTCTGTCCAGTGATGAACTCACACTCGCTAGATTATGCGCTGCTCTCTCCTACTTGCGTGAACGATGTCACGCCTTTGAGTGATGAGGAGATCGAGTCGCTCATGACACTGCTCATCAAGGGCGACGCGCTGGCGACCATCGATACAACTGTAGAGGATGAAGAGTGGCTATCTTCACTGCTAGTCGAATCAGAGTATCCGAGTGTGACGCTGGACGCTTCCGATGGTCTCATTGTTGATCTATTGTGAGGCAGCGATGCCGTTGTGTGCCGTGAAGAACTGTCGTACCATAATAATACTAGCGTCCCCCATTCCCCATCTTCAACACTGCCACCTCGATTGACTCGTCACGGTTCATCGCCTCCACGGTGGAGGCATCGCATATCTTTCCGAGCAAAGCTCGAAGACAGTTGTAAATGGCCTCGTAGCTCAATACACCTTGATTTCATCATCATCATCTTTCCGAGCATCTGTAATATTGCAGCACTAACGGTAACTTTCATGTAGTTTTCGTTGCGATAGCGTTTGTGGTGATTCTGCCTCGTCTGTCTTCCTGGACGCACTTCACCACAAAGTCGTGCATAAACACTGCGTATGATTCCAGACATTGAAGCATCCCTCGACAAATCTGTGCATAGCCCAGGCCTGTGTCTCCGCTGTTTCACCCTCGTCTGACGGTATATCAGTCGTGCACGCTTGGAATCATGCTGTGCGCTGTCGAGACTAGAGCCTGTAGTGCCTTGGGATCGCCGCCTCCACCGGTGCGACGCTGTATTATTCTTGTGGTGCCCACGCCCAGACTAGTCCGTTGGTCTAGGCTCTTCATTTCGAGTTTAGCGCCGTAGAGAGCAGGTCTTAAGGCATCACACAGCTTACAGCTTCACCACAGCGTTCTACGCCTGCATTCCGTCGCTGTGGTTAGGATGAAGGCAGTGGTGGTGTTTGTGTAATATGCAGCCGATTGTCGTAGTGGAGCTGTCGATCAACAGAGGCGGAGTGCGGGTGCTTCAAGTCGGCAGAGATCCGCTGGTCTCCTACTCGCGGGATCGTGAACGCAACTGACTAACTACGACCGTTCGAGACTACGTAGCTCTAGTCGCAACAACGAGAAAAAACTGCAACGGAGATCGAGTGCCGTACAGTGTTCCTCCTCTCGCTCCTCTAGGCATGCCGGAGTGTTCGTTGGTTCAGAGTGCAAGAGCGTAGGTAATGTACACTGAGTCCGGATCCAGCGATAGACAGCGATACTTCGATGACGCCGAACAAAGGGCACAACATCCCACCTCTAACGATCCGTCTGAACGACGTCCACCATCCAAGTCGATCGCTCATTGGTGGGAAGTACCTCAGCTGAAGTTGCGACTCCAACCAAATTTCCACAGACATCAATTGGTTCGTCAGTTGCTTACCCACTCCCACATTTCTACCACAACGAATTGGGCGCCATGTCGACACGCATAACACTGTCACATCAATTATTTGCACCAAGACATCGTCATGAACCACCAGTTCGACTTCCTGTGGAGGCACAACCACCATGGACGCATTCGAGTGCATGAGGCACCACACAGGCGTGTTGAAACGCCTTCCAGCTGGCCCACTAGACCTCTTCCTCCTTCGCTCCGTCGCCCTTCGCCACCATCCATCCGCCCAGCCTTCGTGCTGGCCTCATGGACTCTGTGAGGGTGCTGGCGACTCAACAGTCAGGAGCGTGCTTTAGCGGTGACCCGTCTGTGTCCGAACTTGCAGAATGCTGAAAAGCTCAAGAGCGTGCATAAACCCGACGTGGTCGCCGTGCCGTCCCGCATTAAGCTCCATAGCCGGGCCCCTGAGATCTCCAGAGAGTGACGAGCCCATCTCCAGGGGCCAGGAAGAGTGCGGCCACTCGAGCGCCATCAAATGGACCGACTCCACTGGAGCTGAGCTTCTGGACGCATGTGCATGTGACGACGAAGCCGCCATTCTGCAATCTGCCGCCAACGTGACAAGCCTCCATCAGAGCCATGATGAATGCAGCTAAGAGCATGACCACCACCAAGACCCGTAAGACGAAAGCCAAGCTCTCGCCTGCTGAGGCACACGAGCTGGACGTCCTCCGTGCTGCCAAAATGGGCATAGACATCTCCCACCTCAAGCCTGATGAGCGATGCAAGTACCCGAAGCAAGTTTTGCTGCCACAAGCGTGTACGCAAGTCGACCGGCAAGCTGCATCGGTTCTGTGAGTACCACCGATCGCGCGCGAATGTGAACCAGAAGCGATGGACGGAGATTCGTCGCCGCCAAGAGCGCACTCGGCAAATGATCGAGACCAGCCAGATGCTCATGACAGAGGATTGGGCTGTTAAGGCTGCGGCGGCTGCAATTGTGAGCCCGCTGCTTGCCCCAGCGGTCGTGACGCCACGCCCGTTGGCGCCGTCAATCAACATCGAAACCCCGCCTCGCTCAAATACGTATTGGTGTGAGAAGCAGCCGGAGTCGCCCACTTGTGTGGACGCGGTTGTGGCCGAAGAAGACCCTTTGGCTCTCAGTGATGACGAGATCGATCAGCTTATGGCCATGATGGCTGCTGACAACGTGGACGCACCCATGGACGACACGGAACTCCTGGAGCCATGGGTGGCTCCTATGAGCCTCCTTGAAGACGACTTCGCTGTAGTCACGCCTGAGCTCTTCGAGGACCTCACGCTCGCGGCGTTCTAAGTGAGATCAGTCGCGATAAGTTATGATAGCAGTTAGTTGTACCAATAGACACCCGACCTCGACCCTGTGACGAGGCAGCGTATCTGTGACTTGAGTTGAGTCGACTTGGCCAGTGTTTTGACGGCCACACCCGTCCACAATGGGGGCCGCTCAGAGCCATGTACACCTGGTACAGGTGATTTTCGAGCCATTCACAGCCTCACAAGCACAGTACAGTACGCAGATGAAGACGTAGAGATTGGTGTTCGTCAGAGCCAAACAAGAGGCAGCGATCTATTTCCATCAGAAGCACATGCACGCAGCCACGCATTGGCAGGTGAGGCAGGCTCCAGACCGCAGACAGCCCCAAGCACCCACTAGTCAGGTGGTTCTCCAGAGCTCGTGGCTGCTAGTATGGTCGTTGGTCCGCAGTTTGGATCCCTTGACCGGCGAGCCATCTCGAGTGGGTTCACTTCCGGCTCTCTCAGGTGGCGCCATGCTCGGTTGTGATCGCGCCGCTCCGTCTCGTCTGCTTTCCGACAACTTGAAGTCACAACACAGGGCATAAACCAGGCGCACGCTACGTTGCCGTAGTCTGGATACGCCAGAAAACGTGCATTTCTGGCTCTTCTGCTGAAAAATGTCGGATAAGACCACACATTTTTTCAGCCCAGGAACCACCCCACGAAAACTGACAATCGCGCCACGCGCTCACTTCGATCCTCGACTGCGCGGACGGCGGGCCGCGTCCACCGTGGACATGGTCACTTTCCATTTCGCCTCGATCCCCACGCGTCCG